>BJKM01000034.1:0-222033 GCA_015082035.1 Chaenogobius annularis
TCTAGTTTATTACCGTTTGATTAATCTTTAGAACTGTTTTGATTCGGGTTGATCCTGGTTCAGACCTGGTTAGTACTAGTCTAGTCCTAGTTTAATTCTGGTTAGTACTGGATGGGTAAAGCATTTTGTTTGTTAATTCTCACAAAAATCGAATCTATCAGTTGTTATTTTATTGTATTAACAACTTAATTTACTGAAACAGTTTTGCAGATATTTTTCGCAACCCAAAATGTTACAGTGGAGGCGTGTTGTGCAACTCCGGCTCAGAATCCTTGGCCCTCCGAAAAATCTGGCCCTCGGGAAAATAAAGTTGAATAGCCCAGCGATACACTATATAAGACTCGCCAATTCTCATTTATCTCAATGATAATTTGGTGATTTTAACCTGCTCCAGGGTGTGATGATGTCACACTTTACTCATTTTAGGCTGTAGAAAAATATGGTTTGTACATTTGAATCACAATATTAGTTTTAAAAACCGAGTTTCTGACTGCAGAACCACCACAAGGGGGCAGTAGTGCTATGACATAGGCTTCTCCATAAGCTTCTATGTGACATGTATGTTCAGATGTTTGGAAACTCAAAGCAAAGCCAACACAGACTGCTCATATTCACACAGCCTGGTTGCCATAGTGACAGAGGCACGTGATGCTTTGTGTTGCCATAACAACAGAATTACATTATGTTCTGTCTTGGCATTGCGACAGTTACATGATGCGTCGTGTTGTCATACCGACGGCGTTACATGACGTTTGTGGTTGGCATAATGACAGTTAGTTACATGATGTGTTGCCATGACGACAGTTACATGTGTTGCCATGGCGACAGAGGCACATGATGCTTTGTGTTGCCATAGTGACAGGATGTTTTGCAATTCCACCTGAGTTGTGCTGAGTTAAGCTGTGAGGTTGAGAAATCTAAAGCTGCAGCCATTGGGTCTGTCACATCTGACAGCCATTCTGAGCAACAGAGATGGATGAGAGAGAAGGTAAGAGAGAGGGGAGAGAGAGAGAGAGAGAGAGAGAGAGAGAGAAAGAGAGAGAGAAAGAGAGAGAGAGAGAGAAAGAGAGAGAGCAAGAAGGAGAGAGAAAGAGAGAGAGAGAGAGAGAAAGAGAGAGAGCAAGAAGGAGAGAGAAGGAGAGAGAGAGGGGGGTTGCACATTCTCATGCCTGGAGACCTGCCCAAATTCCAAAAACACCAAGAGCTGCACTTTCTGCATTTTGACATCACTGGTGGTCCAATCACAGCAACGGAAAAAACAAACAACCAGTGAATCAAATGTGACTAGTTTACAGGTCCAACATAATGCAGCTCAACCTACTAGAAATGAGTATGTGCCTGTTTGTTCGTTGAAGGCAGCGTATGTAGAATTTGTAGTTCAAATTCACAGACGTGCCCCTCAGTGTTCAAATCAAACATCGCTTTTACAGAGAACACCTGTAATGTTGATTTATTTTCATAACAAACATTGGACCTGATGTCCACATGTTTATGTTGGTGTTTTGGTTCAAGGCTGATTCTCCAATCAGAAACCAGAATGAGCCTCACATGAGTCTCTCATTTGCACTAATCATGAATCAGAGCTAGTTGGCCTCTGCAAGCTCAGTGAGCCTCGCATTCTAGAAGGACTAACACTCGGATGAGTCTTCATCTGCAGGTTAAAGGCTCTGCAGCACAGGCTCAGTGTGATAGGAACTTTTACTGCGATGAAGTGGATTAAATGAAGAGATGAAACATATTCAGGTGCAGATTGGACAAAGTTGTTTCCATTTGAAAGCGTTTATGTTGAGAGAGCAAACTGACCAAAAAACTAAACCAAATAGAAGTGTTTTGCCTGTAGTGTCCAGCCTTAAAGAGTAGAGCACAGGGTACAACCTCCCTAACCCCAAAACATGCACAATGGAGGATTTAACCAATCGACCTCGACCAAGCCGAGCTCAAGATCTAGAGATGGGTCCCCGGTGCTGCCGGCCAGTGACATGTTGCCCCAGTGGCACTGAGTGAAGGATGGGTCAAATGCAGAGAACAAATTTTCCCCTGGAGACAATAAAGGCTGATCTAATCTACACAGCGTTCCTCGAAAAGCCAGTTGGCCCCTGTGCTGCGGCTCTGTGTGACGTGCCTTGTCATGAGCCGATGAAAAGCCAGTGGGGCTGAAGCTGCAGTGCAGTAACAAGGCTGCCATTTTAAAGATATAGACATGGAAAAAAAACAACAACCAGTCAACCAAGAAGTCTATCAAATACATTTTCAGTGACATCGCTGGTGACGATGAGTTGCATTTATTTCTATGGAGGATAGTTCCCCCGTTACCTGGTGACACAATGCACACATTAGCAAACACAGCCTTTAACGGTCTGAAACTCTGAAAATTGTATTTAAACAACACATTTTCAAATGATTGTTTTGGCTAGTGTTAACTGTAATGTTATTTAGATGTTCTTTCTGGTCAGATTGTGTTTAAACCAAACTCAGATTAAAGTGTAACTTGAATGACAAGCTTCAGACGAGCAGTGCCTCCAGCCACTCCAGACAGTCAACCAAAATGCACTCCATAAAGCATGCAAAATGCAAATATGCTCCCAAGTCTGACGGGACTAAACCTGGAACTAAACCAGAACTTTACCGTTAACAAGCTACATCTACATCAGGACTAAACCAGAACCAAACCGGACAAATGTGAATGCAGCCCATAGACCCTTTAAATGCTCCAAATGTTCAACTTTAGAATGGGGTGACTGGAGGCAAAATAAGTCCACTCATCTGGAATTTAGAATGTAAAGGCTCTATGGAATGAGATATATTTCCAACTTCATCTACAAATCTATTTTATCAACCGCTGAAGAACCAAATAGTTATTCCAAGCATACGTCCCCATCAGTGTAACTCCAAGCGCATGAGCATGTATCAGCCTCCTTGCGTGGACGGGACAGAGCAGGACAGAGCAGGACAGAGCAGGACAAAGCAGGACAGTGTGATGTATGATGGCGAACACCCACAGGCCGAGCGAGCGGTGCTGAGGATGGCTGGAATGTGTGGGTGAAGAGCAGCCCAATGCACAGCCCAGATCTCATACTCACTCCTATCCCAGGGCGGAAGTTTCTGGCATAGCCCTTCATTAAATCGTCCAGGTTTTGGTAACCAGGAAATTTGAATGCCTGAACCTACATAGTCCCCAATGTCATTCAGCATGGCCCTGTGGACAGAGACAGAAGGAGTGGGTGTGAAGACAGAGAAGACCCTGTCATTATTGAACAAGAAATGTATCAACACAGAAGGCACTAGAATTCTGGTTCACAATCAGCGGTGCGTCTTTCATCTGAAAAGCACAGCTCACACGTTTGAAGACAGCGAGGGAAAAACTTTAAACAAGGAGAAGGAGTGGTTTGAAAGGAGAGTGAAGCAGGGAGGTGGAGATGGCCAGACCTCAATAGGCCTACGGGTCACAATCTGGACTAGTTTTGTCACAGCACAAAAAAGTTCCAAACTCAATTTCGATACTAAGGAAAATACTCGATTTTGATGCCACATGAAATAATAGTACTTGTGTGCAAGTTATGCTAAAGTATCAAAATGATTCGTAACTGTTCTGGAGAGACCAAATTGTTCTTTAATGATTCTTTTTTTGTATCGGTATTTAATAGAATTAGTTTTAGTATTAGTACCCAACCTCTGACCCGAACCTTGGACTGAACCCATAAGTATTAACAAGGTGAGTGTGACTAACTAACAATTGTAATGTCATATTTGAAAATGACTGGCTGTTACGGTTTCATTTTATCCATTCTTTGTGGTCAGATTGTGTCGAAACCAAAACTCAGATAAAGTCTAACTTGAGTACAGAGTTCATACAGAGCAGGCCTCCAGTTAGCTTCACACCCACAGCTAATGTTGATGATGTCACATGAAAGAGCTCAAATACACTTGATATTTGGCAGTTAATATCATTTTCCCGGCCCAGTTCAGCTGTGTTGGGGAAAATTGTTAGACACTGCTGTTTTTGCAGTTCCTCACATTTAATATTAACATAAATCTGTAGCGATGATGGACCACCACTCCTGTCAGGTCTAACGAGGAGGTGTCTTCAGTCTGTTTACACCCGTTATATTTTTAGAACCTTATCTATGAACAAATTAGATAGAAAGGATATTCATAGAAATCTCAGCAGCAGCAGAGCCAGGCCAATCCCTGCAGTGGCTTTCTGTTTCCAGAGCTATAATTAGCGGGACATGTTGGGGACGGTGCGTCGCAGAAGAGTGAGCTGCGTAAAGAGGAGCAGGAGCTACCAGGAAAAGATGGATGAACTGAGAATATGGTAAATAGCAAAGATCATAAGATTTTGTATTCATTTACATCTACAGCGCCTCTAGCACGGTCCTCACCTTTTTTTTTACTCTCTGAATTCAACAAAATGAAGTCGATCTCATATTTTTATTTGTCAAATAAATAAAAAAAATTGACATTAGATGAGATTTTGCCCAGTTTTTCCCGCTTAACTTCCTATGGTGATGTCATCAATTACAAACAGGAAGTGAGAACCTAAAAAAAATAAGCTATTCTGGAATAAAAGCGAAATTTTAACGATATAAAACTTGAGTGCATTTTAGTTCCATGAGTCGTCCGACCTGTAGGGGGCACTCTAACCTCGATGTGACTCAGTCTTATTGTTTTACAGAAGAACCTTTCGACGGGAACAAAATAAATATAACTGTAACATTCGAGGCAAAGGTTCCACAGTGGAGCTTTAAAGTATTTCCGACCGCTCATTTTTTCTGATTTCAGACAGTGGTGTCAAAATAACGTTTAAAAACCACATCACGGAAAATGTGTAAATGAACTGTTGAAAACTGGGCTCCGATATAAACGGAAAATGACCTTTGAAGTTCATTTGACGATGGACGTTTTTGCGAATCGCTGGACGGATGGGGGGGATACGACGGACGTGACAGCGGGCGCGCCATTTCGGAGAGTTGCTTCCTTCCGTTTGTGCTTCGCGTCGTTGTTCATTTGTTCTTTCCCTTAAAAGCGAATTTGAAAAAAAAGAAAGAAAGAAAGAAAGTGGTTTCGCAGCCACGTCAGAGTCAAATTAAATTGTCCAATTTAAAATGACATTAAAAAAGCGAATGATTGGGAAATGGGCAAAGGAAGTTAGAAACATTAGAAAACGCCATCATTCGTTTGTCAGTAATCAGTTTTGATCATGTGATTCAATTTAAAGTCCATATGGAACATTAGACACGACTTTTCAGCAAAACAAATGGAATATGATTACATTTAACACCATTTTTTTGCCTGTTTTTACTCCAATTTTTGCCGAGTTTATATTTGTACTTCCTGGTTTGACGTGAGCATGTGCAAATATGACACAGGTAGAGGTCATTCCACAACTGTTACTAAGCAACCAGACTGTAAACAAGGGCCAAGATCTGTTGAAATCATACAATAGATAAGATTTGACATGAAATCACACGTGACAACACTTTTAATTGGCTGAATGATTGTTTAAACTTTCATGTGTGTGAATGTGTCTGTGGAATGGCGCGTTTTGATGACATCACAGAGGTATTGTAGAACTCGCCGCTACTTCCTGTACCTTTTTTTAAAAATTTTTGTCAATTTGCCTGATGAAAAACTATGATAATTCCAAACTAACGCACCAAACAAAAAAAACAAAAAAAACAGGAGAACCTTTTAGAACGTTTTTGGTTGGTTTTTTTATTCCGGTAACACTGGCACGACAGCAACTTGACACTTGCTCGTAGCGTTGTCTTAGCGCAGGGCCGGATTTTTTGGAGGGGCCAAGACCTTTTGGGGGGGGCCGGAGGTGCACAACACGCCAATAGTGTAACGACATTTTGGGTCGCACAAAATATACACTATTTGAACACTATTTGAGTTAAAACTGCTGATAGATTAGGTTTTTGTGAGAACATTCTTGACTGACTAGCCCAGAATCAAAAACAGGTCTAAAGCAGACTTAACCAAGGACTTAACCAAGACCAAACCAGGTCCAAACTAGTGCTAAACCCACAATTAAACCAGTAAACAAGATGCATTATTATTATTATTATTTTTTCATATTTGGAAAATGGGTCGTGGGCCGGATCAGTCACTTGGGAGGGCCTGATTTTGCCCCCAGGCCTTATGTTGAACAGCAGTGACTTAGCGTATCGGAAATCAGAAGAAACTAGCATCACTAAGATACTCATTTGAGCAATTATGGATGCAAAGAATAAATCACAGACACACGTTTTTTTTCCTTTTGTGCCATTTTTCTGCGTTGAAAATGGCAGTATTTTGTCTCAAACATTGACCTAAAAGGAGTGAAATGGACACTACCTCCACAGACACTCCCCTGACATCTTCTGTGGCTGTGTCGTGTTGACCTTTTGACCTTTTGTCCGTCCCTCCCACAGCTCACACGCCGCCGTACCAAAACATACGCGGCTCTTTGTCCGTCCCCCCCCCCGTCTTTGTCCCCCCCCCGCCTGTGAACGTTTTAACCCGAACCCAGGCATTTCGCCGCGCTCCACCGGCCACACTTTTAAACGAGTAAATATTTTCCTTTTTTTTCCCCCCCATCGTGGAGCGGGACCGTGTTGGCATATCTCCGGGGTTCGGAGTTCAAAGCGAGGGCCCCCACCGGGACAAAGCGAGCGGGGGGCGGAGGTCAAGCATGCACACAGTTCTGTCCGTCGTAATTACATCCGCGCTCCGAGCACGCTAAGCTCGCGCGCTCCCGCTCCGGGCCGTGGCTTCGGGCGTTCGCGGTCGGCCCGAGAAGCGTCTCATTCCTCGCCGAGCCGGTCGTAGGAAAGGCGCCGTCGAATCGGTCGTGATTCGGCCCAGTTTGACGATCACGCTCGATTCCTAACGAGGGAAATGCGGCAAAAAAGGCGACACTACAGCGCAGGAAAGGCAAACGATTTGTGTCATCTTATCGCCAGATCTAATTATTGCGTTATCTGATTCCTCCAGTAATCTGATTTGTCCGGCCATGGAAGTGCCCCCCATGTCAAAACCAGAGACTTCCCTCATCCGAGACGCTTCCTACAGAAAAAAATATATATATTTTAGTGTGTTGATGAGGGGAATTGGCCCCCTTTTTTAAAATATTTGTGCGCTTGAAAACGGTGTCGGAGTCAGTCTGGAAGCGCTTCATAAACCACAGGAAAGGCAGTTCTTTTCTCGAGGAGAGAGCGCAGGAACCGCCCCCGGGCCCCGGCCCCCGGTCACGGCCCCCCGGTCACGGCCCATCCGCGACGCTCTCTGAAGGTTCTGGCCTTTTTTGCCCAAGTGGTTCCCTTCAGGACATTTCCAATACACCACAAGTCTTGCGTGTTGGTCAGTCTGCTTTTACCACAACGAATGGCACACAACACTTTAAATACACAACACTTTAAATACACAACACTTTAAATACACACTTTTAAATACACAACACTTACATTTTATTCCATCAACGACTCATTGAACTAAAATGCAGACGTTAGGATTTTATATATTTTGAATTTTGCTAAATATTCTCGATAATAACTCATCTAATGTCAAATGTTGGTTTATTTGACAACTAAAAATATGTGAAATTGACTTTATTTTTTTGAATTAATGTTTAGAGAGTTAAAAAAAAGCTGTTTCTTTGTGTAAATTATGCATAAACTTTCAACGTTTCCTCACAAATACTTACTAGATTGGTGTAAAACTATAATTTATATGTACAACAGGTATAAACACAGCGAATAAAGTGGAAATGAGAAGGTCATAAAAACCTGTCACACGCCCCTTGAGGCACATTTTATTGCCACGTTGCGCAGTTCTTCTTGTCGCCGAGCCAACTTGTCAAGATCAGAATGGGAAAAGGTTTTATTGTCATTGTCAGCGCTTCGTCGATGTGGTATAAGCTATGAGGCGACTTCTGCTGTGGTTTGGGGCGTTACAAAAACAAATGAATAATAAAAATAGACTTTGAGTACGATTTACAAAACAGGGTTGTCAAAAGTATCAAAATAATCAATACTAAATCAAGATAGTTGTTTTAGAAGCTATTGATACTTAAATAAAATCACAGAAACAGGAGAAAATGTGACCTTTCCTGAACGGTTTAAGAATAATCTTGAGTTTTAGCAGAACTAGAAAAAATGGAAACTCAAAGAAATTACTTTAATTTATTTAATGTATTTGATTGAATTTGATTTATTTGATTTCATTTGATTGAATTTGATTTCATTTGATTGATTGATTTGATTTAATTTGATTGATTTGATTTGATTGATTTGATTGATTTGATTGATTTGATTTAGTTTGATTTAATTTGATTTATGTGATTTAGTTTTTTATTTATTAATTTGATTCAATTTGATTGATTTGATTTAATTTGATTTATTTATTTGATTTTATGTGATTGATTGATTTGATTTAGTTTGATTTAATTTGATTTATGTGATTTATTTTTTATTTATTTGATTCAATTTGATTAATTTGATTAATTTGATTAATTTGATTAATTTGATTAAATTTGATTAATTTGATTTTATTTAATTTAATTTGATTAATTTATTTCATTTATTTCATTTATTTCATTTATTTCATTTATTTCATTTATTTCATTTATATACGCTTCCATTTTTATAAGTAAATCAGTGTCAAATCTACACGTCTACACAGCTCATTCTTTCACCCTCACTCGTGCACTCTCACTCTTTCATAGCACTTACAGGTGGGGACAGTTTTCATGTTCTTTCAGCTGCACTTAAAATCTGAAGGTGAACATTTTTATTCTCAGAGATGCACTTTAGTTCAGCGGGTAATGAACTCCAGAGTTTACGGCTCTTACGGGAGAAGGATGATTGTCCAAAACACGTCCCTGCACTGTGGGATTTGACAGTTTTGGTTTGAGGAGCCTCACAAAATATACAGAATGGACAGAACAAACGGCGGCAAAACTAACAGCGGAATTAGAGAGAAAAACGGTTGAAATAGAGAGAAAAACGGTTGAATTTATAGAGAAAAAACTGTTGAATTTAGAGAGAAAAACGGTTGAATTAGAGAGAAAAACGGTTGAATTACAGAGAAAAACGGTTGAATGACAGAAAAAAACGGTTGAATTACAGAGAAAAACGGTTGAATTAGAGAGAAAACGGTTGAATTACAGAGAAAAACGGTTGAATTAGAGAGAAAAACGGTTGAATTAGAGAGAAAAACGGTTGAATTAGAGAGAAAAACGGTTGAATTAGAGAGAAAAACGGTTGAATTAGAGAGAAAAACGGTTGAATTAGAGAGAAAAACGGTTGAATTATTTGGAAAACTAAAATCGTTTGGTCCTACAGATTAAACAGGGCTTTATCTCCGGAGAAGCTGTGGTTGCCAAGTGACCCATCACGTGTTTTGGGATTGTCCTGCTGTTCACAAATATAAATAATGTGCTGGGTTTGACGAAGAACTGCAGATTATTTTGACTTCAGAGCCATGCATTTGGGCCTGAAAACTCCTGCCATGGACACCATAAATGGATACCTTTGGAGCATTCGTCTGGCGGAACGGACAAAGGCCATCGCGGACAAATGGAGGAAACAAACTGGACCATGGAGCAAGGGCCGGACTGACATAGTATTCAGAATATGTTGTGAAACTGTGTTGTTGTTGCCTTCGTGTCGCGTTCAATCTTGTGTGTTTTTCTTTTTGATTTTGTGCATTTATAAACGGGGGAAATGATTTGGTGCTGTTTTTGTGCCGTGTTTGTTGCAGTTTGAGGACGGCGTGTGGACCTTGAACACGACTCTGTGCGACTGTCTCATGACCATGGACGTGATGCTGTGCACCGCCTCCATCTTCAACCTCTGCGCCATCAGCGTCGACAGGTCTGACACTCTTATGTGCTCCGTAAACCAGGGCTGGACCGGGTCTGGACCAGGACTGGACCAGGGCTGAGCCAGGGCTGGACTGGGTCTGGACCAGGACTGGACCAGGGCTGAGCCAGGGCTGGACTGGGTCTGGACCAGGACTGGACCAGGGCTGGACCAGGTCTGAGCCAGAACGGGACCAGGTCTGAGCCAGGACTGGTCCAGGGCTGAGCCACGACAGGTCCAGGTCTGAGCCAGAACGGGACCAGGTCTGAGCCAGGACTGGACCAGGTCTGAGCCAGGACTGGACCAGGTCTGAGCCAGGACTTGACCAGGTCTGAGTCAGGACTGGACCAGGTCTGAGCCAGTGCTGGGCCAGGACTTAGCCAGGACTGGACCAGGTCTGAGCCAGGGCCGGACAAGAGCTAAAACAAGTCTAACTCAGGATTAGACCAGGACTAAATCTCAATTGAATCTGGACTAAAACCAGGACTAAACCAGGATTAAATTTGGACAAAACAAATATCTAGTCCAGGACAAACATGACTGGACTGCACAAGGACTAAACCAGGTCCGTGCTTAACTATAGCTTTAAACAGAGCAAACAGTTTTTTTCTTAAATAAAAAAATAAGATAAATAAACGCTTTTAGACATTTCGAGGCACGTTCTGCAGTAAAAGCTCTTCTCAGCTCGTGTTTTAGTCTGTTTTAGCCCAAATAAACATGATGCGACGACTAAAGCTGACGATTATTCAGTGATTCACGGATTCACTTATTTCAGCCATAATCTTTCCCAGACTTTAACTCTCGGACTAAACCAGGACTGATCTCGGTCCGAACCAGGATTGGACGAGAACTTAAATCTGGAATAAACCAAGTAAACCAAGAGCGCATCACAACTGGGAACGTCACGACATCACGACATTTTAGAGTTGCGATTATTGTGAGGAAAAAAACATCCCGATTTCACGATTATTCACGATTATTGAGACCAAAACGACAGTGAAATCTTTAATTTTCTTTCATTCTCGGGGTCTAAAATGTCACTGTTCCTCAAGTTTGTGAGCGGATTTACAAAATATAACGTTCTGAAAAACAAAATAAAGATAAAAAAAAGGGCTTTATATTGAACAACAAATGCTTCAATTTTACTTCTAAAATTGCCAGGATGATTATTTTTGGGTTCTTACGATTTATATTGTGACGTGAATAATCACGATTATCGATTCACCTGAAAATCTTGACATCCCTGATCTCGGCTAAATGAGAACGAGACGAAACCAAAACAAAAGCCAAAACAAGAACGAAACAAGAACGAAACAAGAACAAAAAGAGTACAAAAAGAGCACAAAACGAGTACAAAACGAGAACAAAACGAGAACAAAACGAGTACAAAAAGAGTACAAAACGAGAACAGAACGAGTACAAAACGAGTACAAAAAGAGTACAAAAAGAGTACAAAACGAGAACAAAACGAGAACAAAACGAGAACAAAAAGAGTACAAAAAGAGTACAAAATGAGTACAAAACGAGAACAAAACGAGTACAAAACGAGTACAAAAAGAGTACAAAAAGAGTACAAAACGAGAACAAAACGAGAACAAAACGAGAACAAAACGAGAACAAAACGAGAACAAAAAGAGTACAAAACGAGAACAAAACGAGAACAAAAAGAGTACAAAACGAGAACAAAAAGAGTACAAAACGAGAACAAAAAGAGTACAAAACGAGAACAAAAAGAGTACAAAACGAGTACAAAACGAGTACAAAAAGAGTACAAAACGAGAACAAAACGAGTACAAAAAGAGTACAAAAAGAGTACAAAACGAAAACAAAAAGAGTACAAAAAGAGTACAAAAAGAGTACAAAACGAGAACAAAACGAGTACAAAAAGAGTACAAAAAGAGTACAAAACGAGAACAAAACGAGTACAAAAAGAGTACAAAAAGAGTACAAAAAGAGTACAAAACGAGTACAAAACGAGAACAAAAAGAGTACAAAACGAGAACAAAACGAGAACAAAACGAGTACAAAACGAGTACAAAACGAGTACAAAACGAGAACAAAAAGAGAACAAAACGAGAACAAAAAAGAGAACAAAACTTGAGAACAAAAAAGAGTACAAAAAGATACAAAACGAGAAACAAAAAGCGAGAACAAAAACAGGTACAAAAAGAGTACAAAACGAGAACAAAACCAAGAACCAACGAGAAACAAAACGAAACAAAACGAGAACAAAAAGAGTACAAAACGAGAACAAAAAGAGTACAAAAAGAGAACAAAACGAGAACAAAACGAGTACAAAACGAGTACAAAACGAGAACAAAAAGAGTACAAAACGAGAACAAAACAAGAACAAAAAGAGAACAAAACGAGAACAAAACGAGTACAAAAAGAGTACAAAACGAGAACAAAACAAGAACAAAAAGAGAACAAAACGAGAACAAAACAAGAACAAAACGAGAACAAAACGAGAACAAAACGAGAACAAAAAGAGTACAAAAAGAGTACAAAACGAGAACAAAACGAGAACAAAACGAGTACAAAAAGAGTACAAAACGAGAACAAAACGAGTACAAAAAGAGAACAAAACGAGAACAAAACAAGAACAAAACGAGAACAAAAAGAGTACAAAAAGAGTACAAAACGAGAACAAAACGAGTACAAAAAGAGTACAAAAAGAGTACAAAAAGAGTACAAAAAGAGTACAAAACGAGAACAAAACGAGAAAAAAAAGAGTACAAAAAGAGTACAAAAAGAGTACAAAAAGAGTACAAAACAAGAACAAAAAGAGTACAAAACAAGAACAAAACAAGAACAAAACAAGAACAAAACAAGAACAAAACAAGAACAAAACAAGAACAAAACAGAAGCTAAACTAAAAACAGAACGAGAACAAAATAATTTAAAAAAAGGAAGATTAAAACCAAAACAAGAACGAAACGAGAACGAAACAAAACGAAAACAATACGAGAATAAAACAAGAACAAAACAGAAGCTAAACTAAAAACAAAACAACAACTAAACGAGAACTAAAAAAGAACAAAACTAAAACACAATAAGAATGAAAAAAAAGTTAGATTAAAAACCAAAACGAGAACAAAACGAGTAAAAAACGAGACCCAAACCGAGATCTAATGGTGTGATAAAAGCCCGTGCTTGAGAGTGCGGATCAGAACCCGGAGCGTGCAGGTCTGAGCAGGACCTTATTCCCGGCTGAACCCTTGACTCCTCGAGACTCTGAACCCTCCTGATCCTGCCCTTATCCCTGAATGGGACGTCCCAAGTCCACACAGTTTATATTTCATACAGGGGCCGGTTTGAGCCATAACTCAGCGCTGTCGCCTCCGGGGGCCGACGTGGCACAAACCAGGTGACCCGGGGGCCTTTTCTGTCGCTACACCGCTGTGGAACGACCTTTAGCGCTGGAGTCACTGAGACAAATGATCGCAGTTTTAGGAGGGTTTCTGATCATTAGTTATCAAAGTCGTGGATCGTAAAAGGGAAAGGGCAGAGCGGGTGGGGCGGTGACATCATCGGTGGGCGCGCGCCCTCCGACGGGAAGGTTTCGGGGTGGTTTTTGAGGTGCACAGTGCTGCGGGTCGAGGCTGAACCGGGGTAGAGCTTCTGTTGAATGAGGGCGAAAACCAGGTCTAAATCAAGCCTGGACTAAAACAAAGTCAAACGGAACTAAAAGACACTAGAACAGTTCTGAACCACAAAATCCAGACGGAATCAGGACTTTGGATCCTTTGTGTTTGCAGTTCTTCTTTTTGTGTTTTGATTTGATTTGTTGTAATGGAAAATTAAGTTAAAAAAAATTAAATACTTTGGACTAACAAGACTATCAAGACTAATACAGGATTGGACCTGGACTAAACCTGGACCTAACCAGGTTTACGGGGGACTAAATCAAGGCTGAACAGAAACTAAATCAGGGCTGGATCAGAACTAAATCAGGACTAGATTAGGACTAAATCAGGACTAGAGCAGGACTAAATCAGGGCTAAATCAGGATTAGATCAGGACTAAATCAGGGCTAAACCAGGGCTAAATCAGGACAAAGAACTAAATCAGAGCTAAATCAAGACTAAACCATGGCTAAATCAGGACTAAATCAAGGCTATATCAGGGCTTAATCAGGACTAAATCAGGACTAAATTAGGACAAACCCAGGGATAAATCAGGACTTTCAACATGATTTAAACTTATTTGATTCCTAAGTTTTAGTCCTGACGTGCAGTTGGTTTGGTCCTGTCATTGTCCTTGTTTATTACTGGTCTAGTCCAGGTTTAGTTTTAGGTTTAGGCCTGGTTTACTCCCAGTTTTTTAATGGACGCCTTATATTGTAAAATATCCTTCATCGCATGAGAGAGTTCTCTTTAGCTGTGACCGAAAGGATTTTACCCACTCTTCTCTTTTAAAGTAAATTTGATTATTATTAATTCTGTTTGGATTGTGATTTTAATGCCGTTTATTTAAAAAAAAAAATTCAGTTCTGTGAAGCACTTTGAATGACTTTGTGTAATTATAATGCTCTATAATTAGACTTGCCTTGC
The DNA here is from genome assembly GCA_015082035.1 of Chaenogobius annularis. Taxonomy (NCBI): domain Eukaryota; kingdom Metazoa; phylum Chordata; class Actinopteri; order Gobiiformes; family Gobiidae; genus Chaenogobius; species Chaenogobius annularis. Next base: position 14,399 of record BJKM01000034.1, read on the forward strand.
CTAAATGAGATGAATTTAAATAATATCGTGATTGTTATTACATCGTTTAGAATATAAAATTCCACAAAATTAGTATAAGGTGATATTTTTGCACTTTTTTTGATTCATTTGACAGACATTTCACATTCATCTGATAATGAAAACTCAACTAATACCTTTAAAGACACGTTGCATCACTTTTCTGTTGGCTATGAGAAAGGAAAAAAATCCCACTTTAGTTGAATAGACGGCTGAGGGTCTTAATCAGCTTGTCGTGTGGGTGTTTTTGATGGGTTTGAAAGGCCTGAAGGGAAAAGAATATATTTCTGACACGGAACATGAAAAGCCTTTCTCGAACACGTGTTGTGCTGCTGAAAGCAAAAACACAACGGCAAGTGTGTTTTTAACGACATGTAATGCGGATAAAATGTCCAAATAGCAGATTTATCCGACTATCGGACCCTCAAAGGGCAGAAGTGAGTATTTCTTGGATGTAGTTTGGACAGACAAAGTCCAAGTCTGAGACCAAATCAAACTATGACAAACAAATGCTTTTTTTTAATATATATATAATTCTGCGTTATATAAATACGATTTTTTGGGCCAAATTATTCGGGCTGCAACGACACATCGGAATGATCGCGACTAATCAAAATAATTGTTGACTTTATTAACACTCATTGTCTGGACTGTACGGACTTTAACGCAAGAGATTTTTATGACAAAGACGGTGGAATTGATCAATCTAACACTGTTATCCATAAATAATCTCTATCTAAAAGCTGTCAATCGGAATATTTACAGTTTAATGTGATTAGAAATGCATTTTAAAAGCCTCAATAATGTACACTATAAATAATGATTTGACTAAAGTAGGGCTGTAACAAGTGAATCGATGATTTAAATAGTCGTTAACTAATTTAGAATTCGAATAAGTGTTAACTGGTCTACACATAGATGCCTTGAGCTGAGAAAAGAAAAGGTTTATGACTCAAATTGAGCCGAAACTGCATAAAAATGATGCGGGAAATGTGTAAATGTTGTGGTTTTTGTTCCTTAAATGTGCTGCACCAGGATCTAATTGATTAATAAAGTGATCAGTAGTCGCATCTTCAGACTGGACCGCATCCAAACCCGGACTCAAATGGGAAAAACCAAAAGATTGCATATTTTTTTTTGACTCTTTCTTTCTTTTTCTGGCGCAGGTTCATCGCCGTCTCCATCCCGTTCAACTACAACCGCAAACACGTGGACATGCGCCAGGCCGTGCTCCTGTCCGCCACCTGGATCTTGGCTTTGGCCGTGGCCTCGCCGATCATGTTCGGACTCAACGACGTCCCCAACCGCGACCCGGGCGAGTGCAAGCTGGAAAACGACGACTACGTCCTCTACTCCTCCGTCTGCTCCTTCTTCATCCCGTGCCCCATTATGCTGCTGCTTTACTGCGCCATGTTCCGGGGCTTGCGGCGCTGGGAAGAGGCGAGGAAAGCCAAATTGCGAGACAGTATCCAGGCGTGCAGGAAGCTCCAGGAGGCGGCGGCGTCCCTGCCGCCGCTCGCCTCGCTGCCGCCCCTCCTGCCCCCGATTATCGAGAGGGACGCGGCCGAGACCGGGGCTCAGGAGGAGCCGACGGAGAAGGCGCCGGCCCGCTCGGAGTTCGCGGACGGGCGCATGAGAGCGGTGAGCCTGGCGGACATCAGGTTCGACCCGGATCCGAGGAGGAGGAAAACGGCGAAAATCAACAACAGGGAGAGGAAGGCCATGAAGGTGCTGCCAGTGGTAGTGGGTGAGTTTGTGTTTTATATTGATCGTCCATGTCCATGTAATCTATTACTGCAGAAAATATGACAATAATATTTGAAACTTTTGTATGCCTCTGACTCAATACACGCTTGTTAATCCCACTGTCCCTTTTCTACATGCACAATAACTGTTATAACATTGCTTTCTTTGCATTCAGCTTCATTCACGCTTGTTTGATGAATCCTGTTTACGAGGTCCTCTCCCTCCGAGCGTACAAGTTCTGTAGGTCTTCTGTGCTGTTTTTTTGAAAGCGCACGAATCATCCCCGGACTCGTTCTGAGCATTTCTGCCGGAAATCACATTCATCGCGACACCGTTCTTACGTGGCGCTAGCTAGCAGAACACGACCAGAGAGCAAATCGCAAAGACAAAAATACAAGCTCACAATCAACTACACATTTAAACAAGAATAATTGTATTATGTCAGTCCAGTCCTGGGTTGTCAGGGCGTTTTGCGTCATCCTTTGTTATGGCCTTTTTTCCTGCTGCCAAAAGTACATTCCAAAGTTATCCATTCATTGTGTCCATGACAGGAGTTTTGAGGCCCAAGTACACAGTTCTAAAATTGCGTGGAATGGCACTGTCAAAAACTGTCTGCGGTGCATCCTTAATTTCAGTCTAAAATGTTGCAAAATATAACAGGACAGTCCCCAAACACGTGATAGTGATTTGTCTCCTGGTGCCACAGTTTCTCCAACAGCATTTACCTGTGAGCAATGAGCACTTTGACATGGTGTTATGAAAATACCTGACACATTTTTCCAACAAAACTCTCTCCAGACGTGTGATTTTGTGGTCCTCCGCTGGGATGTACACGACCAATTTCTTGGTTATAATAACTCTAAAATAGCTCTAAAAGTCCTGTTTCTCTGAGCCAAAGGATTCTTTCAGCTCGTCAGAACTTTTCATGTGACTGTCTTTTACAATCTGGTGAAAAACTTTTATACCTTTTGTACTCCAGACCTTGAATCTAGGGGCCATCTTGCTTTTAAAGAAAAAGTAGGTGAGCATCTGACCGATATCTCAAAAGAGTCATTCAGCTGCAGTGATGTGTCACTTATCAGCTGATCTTCCCGCCTCCTGCCATGTGCAACAACAATGAACAGAGACGAAGGAGGGTCAAGGTAAAAACGACCTACTTTGTTTTTAAAAACCAAAAAACGTATTTAAAAAGAATACAGGTTGAATTGCATGATCTCTTTGTTTATTTCGCCCTTGATAATCCCCTCTGCTGCCAGTAGGTGATATTGTTTTAAATTCTAAAAAACGAAAATACTCAAGAGCCTGTTTAAAGTGCCTTTGACAGGTTGGACACCTCATTGAACTAAAATGGAGTTCAGATTTATATATTTAAAATGGATTAAAAAAAATGATTAAAAAAAATGTCTCGTGTTTTTGGGTTTATAGTTGTACTTCCTGTTTGTAATTGATGACATCACACTGCCCAGCAAACACTGGGCAAAAACTAATCTCTTGTCAAAATGTTTTTTTATTTGACAAATAAAGATACATGAGAGCAACTTTATTTTGTTGAATCAATTTAGAGAGTCAAAAAAGTGGTTTATTTTGTGTAAATTATGCACAAGCTTTGACTGGAATGTGTGCCTAGTGTGATGTCACTTCCTATCATTTTCTATAGATTTTTCTACTTTTCTTCACAAATAGCCACTCGATTGGTGTAAAACTATTATTTATATGTACAACAGGTATAAATACACCAAATAAAGTCAAAATTAGAAAATCTAAAAATCCTGTCATACCTGGCCATTAACAACACAAATAATGCATGTGTCCTTGAAGTAAAGTTAGAAGTTACCGATTCAAGCCTTTGCAGCTCAAATCTCCACGTACTGCAATAAATATAACAAAAAGTTCCCGCTGTGCGAAGAAAATGTGCACGTGATAAATATTGAGCCCCCAAAAATATTGAAAGATTGGTTGCTATATAATTATTATCGTGACTCGTCTTTCCATGACCCAGCTTCAGATCCAGGTTTGTTTTGTAGCTGAAGGATAAGCCTAATGAGTTTTTGGTTGACAGAGGAAAGTGGAGGTCATTTCGATGTTGTTTTTTTCAACAGTCGACGCAGGATGTACAGAAACTTAAAAGTGTCTGTAACCGGAGAGATATTGCAAAAGCATCTCTTGGGGTCACATTGAGACCACTGTGTGCTGTCTGCATCTAACTATAAATTAGTTTATCGTCAGAAAACAAGGAAGGGCGCTGTTAGCATGCTAGCCGTTAACTTTATCGCGACGGCAAAACTCGCTCTGGCCTCGGAAAGTTGTGAAAAGCGCTTATAAACTCATCGTGGTGAATATTTAGGATGCTGGAAATGTGTTCGGAAAGTGAGGAATAACTTTGGATTGCTGTAAAGTGTTTGAAATTAATTAGTTATGTGTTTGTTTGTTTTTTTTACATTTTCTCAACACTAAAAATATTTACAGCACCTTTAACCATAAACCAGCTCTAATTATTTTCACATTTTACCTAATTCCTACTTAATTCTATTGTAATTCTCTAAACCTCTTGGTAGTATTGACTTTTTTTTTTGGTAAATATAAACCTGTTTATTGTCAGAAACCCAGGAAGTGCGATGTTAGCATGCAAGCCGTTAGCTTTATCGTGACGGCAACTATCAGTGGCCCCAGAAAGTTGTGAAAAAGCGCTAACAACTCATCGTGGTGAATAATTAGGAGGCTGGAAATGTGTACGGAAACATTTTGGATCGCTGCAAACTGTTTGAAATCAATTAGCTATCTGTTTTTTTTTCAACGGTTTCACGACACTAAAAACATTTACAGCATCGTTAGCCATAAACCAGGTCTGATTATTTGCACATTTTACCTAATTCCTACCTAATTCTATTGTAATTGTCTAAACCTCTTGGTAGGATTGACTTTTTTTTGGTAAATATAAAGCTGTTTATCATTAGAAACCCAGGAAGTGCGCTGTTAGCATGCAAGCTGTTAGCTTTATCACGACACTAAAAACATTGACAGCATCGTTAGCCATAAACCAGGTCTGATTATTTGTACATTTTACCTAATTCCTACCAAATTCTATTCTAAATGGCCTAAACCTCATATGAGAGAAGACTGAGCATACATTTCTGAACGTCATTATCATTACAACCTTATATTACTTAAATAACTTCAGCCTTTGCTAATTGCGTCCGTTCGAATTGTGATTTTCCATGCTCAAAGGTAAATTGCGCCACAGACTTCCACGTCATTTTGACACCCGTTGACGTCACATGACCCTCCTTTTTGTTTTAGATCCAGGTCGAACAGGTGTGCCCTTCGCCCCACATTCTCTCCACACCCGAGGCCACTGCACTCAAACATGACAGATCATTCATTATGCCACTGTATTTTTACCACAAAGGTTTTAGGGGCGCGATGCTTGAGCGGTTTGGCAAATTTTACGCAGAAAGAGCTCAAAACACAAGTAAAATGTGAAAGAGCTGCAGCAATCGTAAAACAAATATAAAGGTGAAGCTTTAAAGTGACGTATGACAGGTTTTTACGATGTTCTAATTTTTACTTTATTTGGTGTAAATATACCTGTTGTACATATAAATGATAGTTTTACACCAATCAAGTAGATATTTGTGGAGAAAACATTTAAAAATCTGTATTATAAAAAGGCAGGAAGTGACATCACACTGCGGAAACTCATTCCCATCAAAGTACACACAAGAAACAACTTTTTTTACATTCTAAACATCAATTCAACAAAATAAAGGCGCTCTTATATATTTTTATTTGTCAAAAAAAATAATAATTTGACATTAGATAAGTTTTTGTCAAGTGTTTGCTGGGTAATTTCCTAGTGTGATGTCATCAATTACAAACAGGAAGGGAAATTATAAACCTAAAAATGTAGCTAGTCTGAGATAACATTTTTATAAATTTTTGCAAAATTCAAAATATATTTACTGTAACTGTATTTTAGTCCAACTTGTCAGAGGCACTTTAAAATGTAGTTTGTACCCAACATCTAAAAGAAGAAAATCAAGTAAACAGTTGTAGAAAACCAGATAAACAACAGGAACACAGACGCTACGCTCACGTTCATCACTGATACGGACTTTGTGATCGCACGCAATTTGAACAGATAACCTTTATTTTCTCAAACTAGATGTTCTTGAGTTTGTGTGTTGAGGACGTTTTTTGTTTTGTTTTTTTGCGGCAGTTGAATTCTTCTTAAATCTCCAACTGCCGTTAGCAAACAAGCTAGCAAAGTCCTGCACAGTGGCAGCGACGACGGAGAAACTACTTTCAGTTTCCATTTTGCCATATAAAGTTAATTTTAATGAAACAAAAGCTCCATGGGAAAAAATATGTTGAGGGGCATTTTTTGAATAAAAGAATGTCAGTGCATAATCTCAACAACATTTTATACATGTTCAGAAGCTTTAAAGATGCAGTACGTAACTTGCTGCTTCTCACCATGGAGATGTTAATGCTATGCCTGAAATGTACCACTGAATGACAATACATTATTCTAGAATGTATTTTAGGCATGAAAAAACACACATTTAATAAAGATAGATATGTTTAAGGCATGTTTTGTGATTTGGTCAGTTTGTTTTCTGAACATCTAAGATTTAATGTGGAAACAAAAAGGTCTAATCTGCACTTACAGATGTTTCCTTGTTTTGTTTTATCAACTTGCATTTATAGATTTGAATACGGGACATTGTAAATTCAAAGGCTGTTCTCTCCAAATGCATTCCCCCCCCCCACATAGACACAAAAATAAGACCATAAAGTAGCGCACACCTTAACAATCTTGTACTGAACACGATTTTTATGGTGGTTTGTCTGTCAGCCACAGGACTCATTTTAAGATTGTGTTGATGTTTTTAAACGTTTGAATGGGCTGGCTCCTCCCGTCTCTCTCAGAGCTTCTGTCGGCCCATGTTCCAAGTAGGGCGTAGCGATCAGCTGACCTGGAGATCTTAGTCCAGGCTTTGGCTCCAGCAGGCCCCAGACTTTGGACCAGTCTCACTCTTGCGTGTCAGAACAGGCCAAACTCTAAATATGTTTGTCTTTGTTGAAAACCTATTTGTTTGCACTGGCTTTTAACACAAGCTCAGCAGAACTAGAAGCAGCATTGTACATTTTTTGCTGTTTTATTTGTATGTTTTATCAGATTGCACTTTATATTTCCTTTTACAGCACTTTGGGCCACTGTGTTTGTTTCTGCAAAATTTAGTGGAATCAAACAATCTCAAGATTTGTATGGCAAGATAAGAAAAAGGAGGTTGGGGTTTACCTTGTTTGAAAAAGGATTTTGTGGTGTGACCCAGAATATGAAGCTCAATGGCAAAATATTGAGAATAATGTTGTGCCAGAGGTTCCTGTACAGGCATTACTGGCAGATGAAAAAAGGCTGAGTCATTTGGAGGAAATTAAGAATCAATGGGTCAAATCTGTGTTTACAACATGGAAGGAACTAATCAAAACATACAAATTAAACAAAGATGTTAAAATCTTAAACTGGTTAGCTTATGACTAAGGTTTTGACCCAAATAGAACTGACCTGAGATTCAAGGTCTGATTACAAAAGGTATAAAATCTTTCACCAGATCGTAAAAGATAATCACATGAAAAGTTTTGATGTGTTGAAAGTGATGTGTTATAATCAAGAAATTAAACAAAGTAATGGCCATTATAACCCTTTGACTGAAATATTTATTAAGTGCAAACAGCCACTTCACAAGAGGCTTTATCAGCACAGAAGACACACAAGTTCAGGACCCCAGAGCGCTGTGCATCTTCATCTTAAAGCCACAAACCACTCTATTGAAGACAGTGAGGTGGAGATTCTGAGCAGGGAAAAAAGATGGTTTGAAAGAGGAGTTAAGGAGGCAATCTTTGTTAAAAAAGAGAATCCTTCATTAAATCGTCATGGAGGTTTAAGATTCAACCTTCCCGTTGTTTATAATGGTCTGCTGAAACCATGGAGACGCCCTGGGCATTCGGATGCTAAATAGGCACTCAAGGTGAGCCAGGGAACAATAGAACAATAGGCCCATCCCAGTTTCAATGGGCCATTAGCAGGAGGTCCCGCCCTGGTGGCAGGGCTCTCACAAGAGTTCTCAGACTTGTTTCTCTGATTGAGAATGACTCTTGGATGAGAGTTGAAACGTTTTGTTTTTTCTAAAACAGAGTCCAGATGACTACAACTGAATCTTTTTCTACAATAACCCAAAGGAGAAGAAAAACATGAATAGATTTGTCTCTAAATGAACAAATACTCAAATTAGGGCTGCGACTAACGATTGTTTTAGTAGTCGACTCGTCAAATGATTAATTCAGTTGTACATTGAGTTTTATCAATCAAACGTTCAGCTGAATAAAAGTTGAAATATGATTATTGTTAGTTTCTTTGGTCAGGACAGTGCATGTTAAAGAGACACATGCTGTATACACAGATTGTTGCCATGGAATCCTTTGCATCCGTTGTGCCACATTCGATAGAAAATGTTTAATGAATTAAGTGTTAAGGAGGAAAAGCTGAAATTGTTTATTCTTTCTGACATTTTGATTTAATAATGCTGCTGTCTTTGTCTTTTCGTTGGTGTTTTGGAGTCTGTAAAGTCCAGATCACAATTACAATGATCAAAATACCATTACATTTTTTTTTTATGGTCAAAATTAGTCAGGCATTTGTTGCAGGCTGAAATTATTCACGACCAAACAACAGTAAAATCTTGTATTTTCTTTCATTCAAATTGTCTAATTAATCACAATCCAATCTTGTCTGTGACCAGCTTTATGACATCACGTTTACTTTTTATTTTTATTTTTAGAACAGTCAGAACCTAATTTTGCTGAAATCAAACCTTCTGAATAAACAGTTATGAACAGTTATATTTGGAGTATAGATTGAACTGGAATCGCTCATTGTTGCTGCCTACGATTCTCACAAGTATTTATTTATAGTTATTATACTTATATTGTTACCGAATAATCATGACTACTTCTGGTATATTGTCAGTTATTACGAATTTTTTGTTTTGTTTGCAGTATATTTATGTCCAAGACACACCGAAAAGATGCAAAATGTACAACAAATAACACTTTTTTATTCAGATGACAGTCAATTTCATCTTCTTTTAAAACCTGAACCCACTCCATCCTAAAACATGATATCTTCCAGCTCTAAACGCAAACATCAGGTGCTGACAGACTCCTGAAACATTGGCCCGGTTTTATTTGAACTGGAGCAGCTCCAGGCCGAGACAGGCTGAGGTTCTCCCGCTGCGAGCCCAGGAGAGGCCCCTCTGCCCGGGGTCAGCGGCAGCACACTGCCCTATATTTAGCCCTGCGCCTGCCTTAATGCGGAGAAGTGCTTCTCTTTAGCACACAGCGCTAATCTGTGGCGGCTAATGTAAATCCAATCATGACATCACGAGGGAGGAGCTTTCCCATGAGCCTTTGCTGCACGGTGCTCACCTGACAGAAGAGAGTCAGGTGAACAGGAGTGGGAGGAGTGAGGCAGGAGGAGACACGGTGTGAGAGGAGTGAGGCAGGAGGAGACATGGTGTGAGAGGAGTGAGGCAGGAGGAGACACGGTGTGAGAGGAGTGAGGCAGGAGGAGACACGGTGTGAGAGGAGTGAGGCAGGAGGAGACACGGTGTGAGAGGAGTGAGGCAGGAGGAGAACGGTGTGAGAGGAGTGAGGCAGAGGAAACGTGTAGAGGTGCAGGGACCGTGTGAAAAGTGGGAGAGGAGTGAGGCAGGAGGAGACACGGTGTGAGAGGAGTGAGGCAGGAAGGAGACACGGTCTGTGAGAGGAGTGAGGCAAGAGGAGACACGGTGTGAGAGGAGTGAGGCAAGGAGACACGGTGTGAGGAGTAGAGGAGTGAGGTAGGAGGAGACACGTGTGAGAGGAGTGAGGCAAGAGGAGACACGGTGTGAGGAGAGAGGAGTGAGGCAGGAGGAGACACGGTGTGAGGAGAGGAGTGAGGCAGGAGGAGACACGGTGTGAAGAGAGAGAGTGAGGCAGGAGAGACACGTGTGAGAGGAGTGAGGCATAGGGCAGACACGGTGTGAGAGAGGATGAGGCAGGAGCGAGCGGTGTGGGAGATAGGAGTGAGCAGGAAACAACGGTGTGAAGAGAGAGGAGTGAGCAGGCAGGAGACAGCGTGTGAAGAGAGAGGAGTTGAGGCCGGAGGAGACACCGGTGGGTGAGAGAGAGAGGATGAGGCAGGAGGAGACCGGTGTGAGAGGAGTGGAGGCAGGAGGAGAAACGGTGTGAGAGGAGTGAGGCAGGAGAGACACGGTGTGAGAGGAGTGAGGCAAGAGAGACACGGTGTGAGGAGTCGATGGCAAGAGGGAGACACGGTGGTGAGGAGAGGGAGTGAGGCAGGAAGAGACACGGTGTGAGGAGAGGGAGTGAGGCAGGAGGAGACACGGTGTGAGGAGTGAGGCAAGAGGAGACAGCGTGTAGGAGAGAGAGGAGTGAGGCAGAGGAGACATCGGTGTGAGGAGAGAGGAGTGAGCAGGAGAGACAGCGGTGTGAGGAGTGAGGCAAGAGGAGACACGGTGTGAGGAGGAGAGGAGTGAGCAGGAGGAGACACGTGTGTAGGAAGAGAGGAGTGAGGCAGAGAGACACGGTGGTGAGGAGAGAGGAGTGAGGAGGAGGGGAGGAGACAGGGTGTGAGGACAGAAGAGTGAGGCAGGAGGAGACACGATGTGAGGAGAGAAGAGTGAGGCAGGAGGAGACACGATGTGAGAGGAGTGAGGCAAGCGAGGGAGGGCCTGATGGAGCGAAAGAGGTTCTGATGAAGCGAGAGAGGTTCTGATGGAGCTAGAGAGGTTCTGATGAAGAGAGAGGTTCTGATGGAGCTAGAGAGGTTCTGATGGAGCGAGGGAGGGCCTGATGGAGCGAGAAAGGTTCTGATAGAGCTTGATAGGTTTTGATGGAGCTAGAGAGGTCCTGATGGAGCTAGAGAGGTTTTGATGGAGGTAGAAAGGTTTTGATGGAGTTAGAGAGGTCCTGATGGAGCTCAAGAGGTCCTGCAGAAGAAGAATGGGAGAAACTGCTCATATATACATGTGAGAGCTCGTAGCATTGAACTGAAAAGACTTGAGGCAGTGATTGGTGATAAAGGAGCTTCAACAAAGTACTGAGCAAAGCCTGCGAATACTTATGTACAAGTGCTTTTAAAATTTTAAATAATTTTTCAATATAAACTTGCAAAGAATTCAAACAACCTTCTTTCGAGTTGTCTTTATGGGGTTTTTTGTTTGCAGAATTTTGAGGCAAATAATGAATTCGAATAAGGCTGCAACCTGAGATGTCACGATATCAAATGTTAGTGCCACGATTATTACGGGAAAAACATCACGATCACGAAAAAAAGTTATTTAGGTCTATTTTTTGGCTCTATATTGAACCAAAAATAATACATCAATACAAATTAGGACATTTTCTTTCCTACCATTATATTGTGACCTGAATAATCACAATTATCGATTAACCTAATAATCTTGACGTCCCTAGATATGACATAACAAAATGAGGAAAAAGTGAATATTTTCCAGATGATACATGATACATAATTTATTTTTTTTAAATTTAGGCTGGAAATAGTTTTTATTTCACCGTCCTTTGTAATAGAAACCAATTTGTTGCTTTTTTCCCCATTCGTATTTAGATCTCATGTAAGCTAATCATAAACTATTCTGTAAATCTGTTAGCATTAGCATTTTAAAAGGACTAAGAAGTAGCACAAAAAAAAAAAAAACCTAACAATCTTGCTAAAATCCTAAAAATGTCCATGTCTCCTGCAGGCTGCTTCCTGTTTTGCTGGACTCCGTTCTTCGTCCTCCACACGATGCGAGCTCGGTGCCGGGACTGCCACGTGCCGCCGGCGCTCATGAGCGTGGTCACGTGGCTCGGGTACGTCAACAGCGCGCTCAACCCGGTCATCTACACCGTGTTCAACACAGAGTTCAGGAACTACTTCAAAAAGTGTCTGCGCCGGTGCTGCTCCTGAAGATCTTCCCCGTGGCGAGCGCGCCGACCCGCGGACTCTGTGGACAATGGCGGCGGCGTGCGTACATTTTGTATATTCAGCGGATACTTTGTGAATAAAAGTTTTCATATCTATTCTTATGTGTTTTTGATCATTGGGGAAAAAATTTTAAAATTGGACTCGGGATGGGCGATATATCGGTTTATGTGAGTAAAAATTGAAGTATATAATGAAATTAGGCTAAAAATGTAAAACATTTGATATTAAATCGCAGACAAATTGTTTTTGTCAATAATTAATTTTACAGATGTGAAAAGCTAATTTGTGATTTTTTTCCTTCAACTTAAAGCGCCCCCTACAGGTCGGGCGACTCGTTGGAACTAAAATGCAGTTAAGATAAATATATTTAGAATTGAGCTAAAAAATTATTAAAACATTATCACAGAAAAGCACAAATTTTAGGTTTATAATTTCACTTCCTGTTTGTAATTGACGACGTCACACTAGGAAAGTATCCACACTGGGCAAAAACTCATCTAATGTCACAATTTACTTTAAATTTGACACAAATATATGAGAGCAACTTTATTTTGTTGAATTCATGTTTAGAGAGTCAACAAAAAAGTTGTTTCTTTGTGTAAATTCTGCATAAACTCTGACTGGAAAGAGTGTCCCTGCTGTGATGTCACTTCCTGTCATTTTCTACAAATTTTTCAACATTTTTCTTCACAAATACCTGCTCGATTTATATGTAAAACAGGTATAAATACACCAAATAAAGTCAAAATTAGAACATTGTAAATACGGCCCTTTAACTCAAGCATTTATTTACTTATTATATATTTGTTTTCCAGTGTACGAATGTGAGGAAAGGAATATTCCGCAGATGCTTTCGTAATTTTGACCCTAAAATATGTGGTAAATTATCCTGATGTAACTCTTTCTATTGCTTTGTAAACGCTGTTCTACAAAGTCAATGAACCAATCACATCAGCAGAATTCTGTCCACAAAAAGAGACGAAACAACAATATTTTTCTTTCACGTTTTATTACAAAGAAGTGGCTCGTGCTGTACATACATTTACAAAGCGGACTCGTCAGCTATCCTCAGAAGGAGAGAAAAAAAAGTTAAATAAATACATAACGCCGTCAGTTCATCTTCCTACGTGTGGTTCGGATCGCGCCGTCCGTTTTGCAAAGCGCAGTTCCGTTAAAAACGTCCAGACGCTCGTTTGGCGACGTCGCGGGGATTCGTTCGTCACTTGACTTTGTCCAGACTCAGCGATGGGATCTGGTCTTCGTCCTGAACGGCTCCGGCGCACGAGAGTTGGTGATCCTTCCAGTCCTGAAGCAAAGAAGAAGAAAAACGAAAAAAAAAAAAACATAAGAAAAGCTTCATCTGAAAGTGTTTTATTTGTATCTTAAACAACTTCTTCAGTGTGTGTGTGTGTGTGTGTATAAAAGTCCACTAAATCATAGAATTTCAGTGTTTAAACGTTTAGAAACAGGGCATTGGTTTGTTGATTTGAAAGCGCCCCCTACAGGTCAGACGACTCATTGAACTAAAATGCAATTAAGATAAATATATTTAAATTTTGATTAAAAAAAAGTATAAAAATGTTATCCCAGAATAGCACATTTTTTAGGTTCATGATTTCACTTCCTGTTTGGAAATGATGACATCACAGTAGGAAATTACCCAGCAAACACCGGGCAAAAACTCATCTCATTTGTTACTTTTTTTTTTTTTTAAAATTTGACAAATAAAAATGCACTAGAGCTGTTTTAGAACTCGGCTCTACTTCCTGTCATTTTAAACTTTTATTTGTCCAAATTTCTTCACAAACTTCAACTTAAACGGTAGTAAAACGATGATAAACAGGTTCTATACCACCATGTTTGTTTTCACCTATCGACGATACAGTAATTGAACAGAAGGATGAACGCTCAGACTCTGTTCGTTTGGGAAGGATGAACTCAGACTCTGTGTTTGAAGGATGAACGCTCAGACTCTGTGTTTGTGAAGGATGAACGCTCAGACTCTCGTTTGTGAAGGATGAACGCTCAGACTGTTCGTTTGTGAAGGTCATGTGTTTGTGAAGGATAACGCTCAGACTCTGTGTTTGTGAAGGATGAACGCTCAGAAAGGATGACTCAGACTGTCTGTTTGTGAAGGATGAACGCTCAGACTCTGTCTTTGAAGGATGAAGCTCAGATCTGTGTTTGTGAAGGATGAACGCTCAGACTCTGTGTTTGTGAAGAACGCTCAGACTCTGTGTTGTGAAGGATGAACGCTCAGACTCTGTTCGTTTGTGAAGGATGAACGCTCAGACTCTGTGTTTGTGAAGGATGAACGCTCAGACTCTGTGTTTGTGAAGGATGAACGCTCAGACTCTGTGTTTGTGAAGGATGAACGCTCAGACTCTGTGTTTGTGAGGATGAACGACTCTGTTTGTGAAGGATGAACGCTCAGACTCTGTGTTTGAAGGATGAACGCTCAGAATGAACTGACTTTCGTTGTGAAGGATGAACTCTGTGTGAAGGATGAACTCAGACTCTGTGTTTGTGAAGGATGAACGCTCAAGACTCTGTTTGTGAAGGATGAACGCTCAGACTCTGTGTTTGTGAAGGATGAACGCTCAGACTCTGTGTGAAGGATGAACGCTCAGACTCTGTGTTTGTGAAGGGACGCTCAGACTCTGTGTTTGTGAAGGATGAACGCTCAGACTCTGTTCGTTTGTGAAGGATGAACGCTCAGACTCTGTTCGTTTGTGAAGGATGAACGCTCAGACTCTGTCGTTTTGTGAAGGATGAACGCTCAACTCGTTCGTCTTTGAAGGATTGAACGCTCAGACTCTGTTCGCTTGTGAAGGATGAACGCTCAGACTGTTCGTTTGTGAAGGATGAACGCTCAGACTCTGTGTTTGTGAAGGATGAACGCTCAGACTCTGTGTTTGTGAAGGATGAACGCTCAGACTCTGTGTTTGTGAAGGATGAACGCTCAGACTGTTGGTTGAACGCTTGTGCCGCTGACCTTCCTCTGGCAGAAGTTGGAGCAGTAGCTGACTTTGCGGCAGCCCGTGCACTCGCTGCTGATCGCCACGCGGCCACAGTTCACGCACATCTGCTGCGGGACCCAGACACAAACAAAAGGGGGGGACAAAAAAAACAGAAAAAAAAGAATCATTTACCGTGAGTGCATGACTTATCGCGAGGTTTTCAAATAGCGCTGCAACGATTAATCAGAATAATTGGGACTAATTGACGATTTTTTAAAAGATCATTAAAGTGCCGTGTGACAGGTTTTTACGATTGTCTAATTTTGACTTTATTTGGTGTGTTTATACCTGTTGTACATATAAATGATAGTTTGACACCGATCGAGCAGGTATTTGTGGAGAAAACGTGGACAAATCTGTAGAAAATGACAGGAAGTGACATCACACTCGGGACACTCATTCCAGTCAAAAGTTTATGCAGAATTTAGAAAAAGTCGCTCTTTAATAACTTTATTCGTCAAATTAAAAAATGTTTGTTTTTTCTTGCCCAGTGTTTGCTAGATAATTTCCTATTGTGATGTCATCAATTACAAACAGGAAGTGAAATTATAATCCTTAAAAAATTGCTATTCTGTGATAACATTTTCATCATTTTTTTTTAGCAAAATTCAAAATATATTTATCTTAACTGCATTTTAGTTCAATGAGTCGTCCAACCTGTAGGGGGCACTTTAACTTAGACTGTCCAAAAAAGGGGGTTCCGTTTTTTCCCTTACGTTCATAATGAGCTCGTTGAGGTCCGAGCTTCTCTTGGGGTCCGAGTCGTCCGGATGCGGGAAGCCCATCTGAGACTCGAACGACTGGTTCAAGGAGCACTGGGAGAGAAGGTGGGAAACAATCAGCCCGGTCAGATCTGAGGTCCTGCCCACCCCCCACCACATATACACAACCCACCCACCCACACACCCACCCACACAGAGACACACACCCACACCCACACCCACACCCACACACACACACACACACACACACACACACACACAGTATTGGAGGTGGGCAATATGTTGTTTTGAAGAAATGCAAAGAATATCAAGTCAAGCAAAACAAATGCTACAAAAGAGCTGTTTACAAAAAATAAATAAATAAAAACAAAAATAAATAAATAAATAATAGTAATAATAATCATACATTTTTATTTTTTTTTAAATTAATTAAATAAAATTAAAAATTAATAAAATAAGGATATAATGTGATATTCCTGCACTTTTGTGATACATTTGATACTATAAGTGATTTGGTTTGAAAATCAGGAACCAAAGCTTTAACGAGACGTAAATGATTTGAACAGAGGTAACGTTCGCGGAGGGAAGGGATTCAGCCTGCTTTGCCAATGGAACGACAAACGCCAGGGTCAGAGTAAATAGATTTGACGGAGGCGAGCGTGAGCCGCGGCAAACAGACTTTTTTGTTCCGCGCCTTTGCCAATTATCCCGAGGTTAGAAGCCGGCCTTCATCCCCGAGCCTGACTCGTTTGTGCTGTTATTCTGATGCTGTTCATCTCCGTCGCGCTGTGAAGCTTGACCGTATCTTAACTTTCCGCGGTGAGGGCGTCGTCTCTGCAGAACCGGAGCAAAATGGATCAGATTGTGCGGTTTTCCAGTGTTTCGTTTAGTGTGTTTTGTGACTGAAGCCTTCTGCGCGAGAGGATTCTATTTCAGGAGGCGTGGCCCGAGCAGCGACTCGTGTCTGTGGATCGGTTCCCCTTTGTCAAAACCTTTCCAACATGTGGATGCGTGGAAATTTACAACGGCCAATCAGAGCAGCCGTACAGCTTAAAGTGACGTGTGACAGGTTTTTACGATGTTCTAATTTTGACTTTATTTGGTGTGTTTATACCTGTTGTACATATAAATTGTAGTTTTACACCGATCGAGCAGGTATTTGTGGAGAAAACCTTTGACAAATCTGTAGAAAACGACAGGAAGTGACATCACACCAGGGACACAAAGAAGTACACAAATAAACTACTTTTTTGACTCTCTAAACATGAATTCAACATAATAAATTTACTCTCAGATATTTCTATTAGTCAAATAAAAAATAAATAGTTTTGGCCCAGTGTTTGCTGGGTAATTTCCTAGTATGATGTCATCAATTACAAACAGGAAGTAAAATTACAAACCTTAAAAATGTGCTATTCTGTGATAAATGTTTTTATATTTTTTACCCAGCAAACACCGGGCAAAAACTCATCTAATGTCACTTTTTGTTCAATTTTACAAATAAAAAATATATGAGAGCGACTTTATTTTGTTGAATTAATGTTTAGAGAGTCAAATAATGTTTCTTTGTGTAAATTCTGCATAAACTTTGACTGGAAAGAGTGTCCCTGGTGTGATGTCACTTCCTGTCATTTTCTACAGATTTTTCAAAGTTTTCTCCACAAATACCTACTCGATTGGTGTAAAACTATAATTTATATATATGTACAACAGATATACACCAAATAAAGTAAAAATGAGAGGATTGTAAAAACCTGTCATACGCGCTTTAAAAGAGATAATTGGACCCTCGCTGTGGATTTAAACAAAACCGTACCGGACGTCCTAATGTATGAGTGCATTTCTCCCTCTGGCCAGCGGGGGGCGCTCACCTCTCTCCTGGACTCTCTCGCCGCGCCGTGCTTGGCCTGCTCGATCAGGCCCTTCAGCTGCTGCACGTTGCTCAGCAACGTGTTGGCCATCTCCTCCAGGTAAAGCCAGGTGTTTTTGTCCGACTGGCTCCCCGACGGACTGACCCCGCCCATCTCCAGCGTTAGCCCCGCCCCCTGGTGCGTCAGCCCCGCCCCCTGGAGAGAAGCGGACGCCCCGAGCGGGACTTTGGTCTGGACCGGCTGCGGCGCGACGGCCAACGCGGGTAAAGCCGTCAACACTGGAGGCGAATCGAACACAAGAGAAACATTAGTAAAGACGCGGGAAATGGTGAAAAGGTGCAACATGAAACAACAAATATAATAGCAAAATATTAAAAATAATAATAATAATAATAATAATAATGATGCATGAATAAAAAAAAAAATGGGGTTAACTAAATAAGATTAAAAAAATAAACGTATACTACATACTTTGAATATATACACACAATTTAGTTTTATAGTAAAATAAATTGCGGTGATCAAATATAAAAACAAAAAAAGTGATCAAATTAAAAAGGGTGAACGGTGATATTTCTGCACTTTTGGGATTCATTTTACAAACATTTCACATTTTTCTGATTAAATAAACGTAAACTAATACGTCTAAAGGCGCTGAGCCTGATTTTAACTAGTTTTAACACGTTTCTATTGAATTGACATGAATATCATGAATAAGTGTTCGCACAGAAACTAGTAAAGAAGTAGCATTTATAATATTCTCCCAACATCTATAGTACTCATGTTATGTCCTCTTAAATTGCTCTCTACTGCCCCCTGCTGTCTGTGAACATACTCCTGTGCTGCTGTCAGCAAACATTCACATTCAAATGTTGATTTAGAACTTAAAGATGTAATAACACTGTCCACGTTGACAAACTGACTTAATTGGATCCATATTGCGGTTGATTCGAGTAGTTTCTTGTGTTTTATTGTCTGATTTGAGTTGAATTGAGTTGTTACAGTCCGTACGCCGTTACGCAGCGCTCATAGTTATTCCGACTTGACGCTGGAACGCGGTAACTCTGAGAAAATATCAGAGGTCCGAGTTCCGACCCCTGAGGACGACTGGAGCGCAAGCATGAAAAACCTGGTTCCAATAGGTCAGTTTATGATGAATTCTGAGAGGTTTGTGAATGAGTGAGTGTTGATGATGTTGTGACTGTTATGAAAGGCCCTTTTGAGTAAATTAAGTCATGTACTTTGCCTTGGATGTTACAAGAGAATCGAGCAAAATACACTTTAGCTTTAGGCAGAATGTAAATAAGTATTGTATTTAAGTAAACATTAGTAGATAAAGTCTGTGAGCACTTCTAACTCTGACCATTTTCTGTTCTATTGTATTTGTTTCTGTGTTTCCTGAGCTTTGCTATAATTCGTCATATCTACACAGTAATTGTTACAGATGCTCATTAATATGCGCGGTCCCTATCAAATAAAATAAATAAAATAAATAAAATAAATAAAATAAATAAAATAAATAAATAAATAAATAAATAAAATAAATAAAATAAATAAAATAAAATAGATAAAATAAATATAATAAATAAAATAAATAAAATAAAATAAATAAAATAAATAAAATAAATAAAAATAAATACAATTGAATTAAATTGAATTAAATTGAATAAAGCAATTTATAAAATAAGAATAAATAAAAAAAAAAAAAAATTAATTAAAAAAAAACACACACCAAATCAAATCAAATCAAATGCACACGGGGGTTTTTGCTCCATTACAAAAACGACGAAGAGTGTAAATCTTACGCAAATTGTCTATGCTTCTAAATGTTTTTGTCTCTTTGCTGGTTTTGAGAAGGTTTTGAGTTCAAGTTCCAGCTTTGAGCAAACAAAAATAATGACAAGAAAAGTTATGAAATCAATTCGGTCGCTTTCTGTTGACCAAAAATCAAGTCTTTATCATATGACACTTCTTCCTCTTCCACCGCCGACACTGGGTTTCATATGAGCGAGATGAAGAATTAGACCTTCAGCCGCTGCAGACCACATTAAATCTACTAAATAATTGAAGTTTCATTTTTGCGATCGGTCCGTCGGCCTTGGTCCGAGTGCGGTAGGAATCCCTGGTCTAATTAGCACTTCATTACCCATCATGCACTTCCTCCTATGCACATTTACTGTTACTTAATAGTGCCGTGGACCGTTCTAACAGGTCGAGGCTCATTTCTCCCCAAACGCCGTTAAGAGTGATGAATGAAGCGCCGCGTCTGCCTGCAGGCTCGGGGTCCGATCGCGCCCGTCTGATCGATGGCCGGCTATTTTAAGGATTTCTGTCACCCTTTTTTTCTTTTTTTTTTTCTCCCTTTCTCCTTTTGAAGAACGGGAGCTAGAGACAAGAGCGGGGGAGCGAGACGGCGGGCTATGTAGGTCACTGTAGTGGACACGCCGACGTCACACCCCGGGAGGCCTTCGGCGGCTCTGAACTCGCCGTTTAATTAATGACGCGCAGGAGTTACGTCGGAGTTTTCTCCCCCTTTTTTTTTTGACACGTGGAACAATAAACGAGAGCGCTCAAGAGGCCGAACTCGGGCGTGGCAAGCTTTAGCCGCGGCCGATGTCGTCACGGTGCTTACAGTGCCCCCTACAGGTCGGACGACTCATTGAACTAAAATGCAGTTGAGATAAACTCATCTAATGTCACCATTTTTTTTATTTGACAAATAAAAATATACGAAAGCGACTTTATTTTGTTGTATTTATGAGGCAAAAAAAGTTGTTTCTTTGTGTAAATTCTGCATAAACTTTGACTGGAATGAGTGTCCCTGCTGTGATGTCACTTCCTGTCATTTCCGACAGATTTTTTTTTACGTTGTCTCCACAAATCCCTACTCGATTGGTGTAAACTATCATTTATATGTACAACAGCTATAAACACACCAAATAAAGTCAAAATTTCAAAATCGTAAAATAATATCATAGGCACTTTAAATTTGAAAGTCGATCGCGATTAGAAAGCACACGATCCCGTTACATTCGATCGTTAATGCGTCACCACTTTTTCAGAACCAAGTACGTTTTAACAACCGTATTTATCGTTGTTGAACCAGAATCTGCACAAACTTAATGAAAGATACCCATTCAGGGCGGCTACCAAGGATTATTTTTAATAGTCAACCAGTCAGTAGAGCTTTAGTCGAGCAAAACGTGCCCCGCTTTAGTGATCAAGACCACAGGATGTCACACAATTACAAATATATTTATAGAAAAAACATCTACTAAACAGTGTATGAAACTGTAAAACTGCAGATTAAACTCAAAAATCACTTACAAATCACTTCAAACCTTCTCTTTTTCTACTGTGGTCCATAGAAATCTTAATTAAATGTTTTTTAAAAAAAGATCAAAGTCAAATAATACATGTTCTGGTCGTCAGGTCAAAAGGGCCGCAGACCTTTAGTCGCCTAGTCGATTAATCGGCCGATGGAGTCTTAGATTAGTCGATTTAACACACATTTTGGTCGACTGTTTATTTAGATTAAAAAGATTTATATGGGAAAACAGAAACACGATTATTTATACATATACTGCAAATACATAGTTTTTTAACAGTTACTTAATTATTCGTCCAAAAAATTATCTACGTGTTTTTGTTAACTCTCAACTAACCAACTAAAAATATGAAGTGTATTCACACATATTTTCACAAAGTGTCCGGAATGTGTTAAAACGTGTCTGAAAATGTCGTTAAAAAATGAACCGCAGAATGAAAAAAATGAAGCCCAAAAGTGCAGGAATGTCTGCGCGTCCCCCCGTTTCTGCTCATTGTATTTGATCAGCTACTTTAATTATAGAGAATACACGAAGTATTCTTTCAAAATATATATATACTGCAGATATCTCGCTCCACAACTCCACGTGTGTCCTTAACGAGGAAACGACGCTAATGACGTGTTGGAAAGTGCAAAACACGAACGGCCAATTTAGCACCGGACAGAAGAACGTGGATCAAATGGAAAGTCCCCTCCCCCTCAAGACACCGTCCAATCGGGGGCGGGCGGGGCGGTTTGAGAGCGAGATGACGGGCGGCGAGGGAGGTGCGGGTGGGTGGGGGGGGGGGGCTTTCGTTGGATAAAAATCCCAGGACGTCTCATTAAAAGCGGGAAGGACGTGTGTCTGAAGGACGGACCGGGCGATTGAGCCGCCGCTCGATCATTGGTAATGACTTTGAGTTTCACTTTGGCCAGAGGTTTATTTATATACTGTATATATATGTCAAGAAAAATACTTATATATACACGTTTTGTCAGTGTTCACAATGATTAACAGAGAAGTTTGGGCCTTTTGCATCATTATAACCGAAATTAAGGAGCAATGTTTTAATGATTTGGTGCAGATATAAAGCTTAAATTCTTTTGTTTTTAACCTAAAAACGTGTGATTTTTGAGTTTTGAGGTTTGCCTTGTCAGAGTTTTATCTCCAGCAGAAAGCAGGAGACGGGACGGGGACGGACGGGGACGGGACGGGACGGGACGGGCACAGGGACGGGACAGACAGGGACGGACGGGACGGGGACGGGGACAAGACAGGGATGGGACGGGACTGGGGGACGCCACAATATCAGCGTTAATTCAGAAGTGTCTAATGTGTCATAACTCATCTAGTCTGTGACCAGCTTTATGAAAAAGAACTTTAAAGTTAGTGATAACCTGAGAATATGAATATGATTTTAATCCAATTCAATCCAATCCAACTTTATTTGTATAGCACGTTTAGCATAGAATATGTTAAAAATATATCCAAAAAAAATAAAAATAAATAAATAAAAAAAAAAAAAAAAAATTAAATAAAATAAATAAAAATTAAATAAAAATTAAATAAAAATTAAATAAAATTAAATAAAAATTAAATAAAAATATATAATATACAAAATAAAATAAAAATAAAAATACGTACAAACCAAATTAAAAACGAAACAATTTTTTAAAAAATGCAGTTTGTTTACCTGTGGCGTTGGCGAAGACCTCGGGGGGCGTGTCCAGAGCCGAGGGTTCTCCCGACGCCGCTCGCTCGAAGCTCAGAGTTTCCTGTTGTCGTGGCGAAGCTGTCCGGAGGGCGTGACCGTGACTGGAAACACGACAGAACTATGGGCGTGAACGCGTTTATCTCCATGGAGACAAGCATGTGACACCACTAAAAGCAGCTGTAATTTAAGTTTAAGTTAAGTTAAGTTAAACTTAAGTTAAATGCCATACTGCGGAACATTTTAGGCAAAGCTATAACATGGTGGCAAACCGGAAGCCAGGCTCGGTCGGAGCTAAACCTGGACTAGACCGTGACCAAACCAAGTCCACATTAAAACTAAAGTGGGCTCAAACCAGGACTTAACCAGGACTTAACCAGGACTAAACAAGGACCAAACCAAGGACTTAACCAGGACCAAACAAGGACTAAAACCAGGACTAAACCAGGACTAAAACCAGGACTAAACCAGGACTAAAACCAGGATTTAACCAGGACCAAACAAGGACCAAACAAGGACTAAAACCAGGACTAAAACCAGGACCAAAACCAGGACCAAACCAGGCCCAAACCAGGACTAAAACCAGGACTAAGACCAGGACTAAAACCAGGACTAAGACCAGACCAAACCAGGACCAAACCAAACAAGGACTAAAACCAGACCAAACCAGACCAAACAAGGACCAAACAAGGACCAAACAAGGACCAAACAAGGACCAAACAAGGACCAAAACAAGGACAAACAAGGACAAACAAAGGACAAACAAGGACCAAACAAGGACCAAACAAGGACTAAAACCAGGACTAAACTAGGACTAAACTAGACTAAAACCAGGACCAAACCAGGACTAAACATGACTAAACAAGGACCAAACCAGGACTAAAACCAGGACTAAAACCAGGACTAAAACCAGGACTAAAACCAGGACTAAAAACCAGGACTAAAACCAGGATTAGGACCAAACAAGGACTAAAACCAGGACTAAACCAGGACCAAACCAGGACCAAACCAGGACTGAAACCAGGACTGAAACCAGGACTGAAACAGGACTAAACCAGGACTAAAACAGGACAAAAAAACCAGGACTAAAACCGGGACTAAAACCAGGCCCAAACAAGGACTAAAACCAGGCCCAAACAAGGACTAAAACCAGCCCAAACTAAGACTAAAACCAGGACTAAGACCAGGACCAAACCAGGACTAAACCAGGACTAAAAACCAGGACTAAAACCAGGACTAAAACCAGGACTAAAACCAGGACTAAAACCCCGGACTAAAACCAGGATTAAGACCAGGATTAAGACCAGGACCAAAGAAGGACTAAAACCAGGACTAAACCAGGACCAAACCAGGACTAAAACCAGGACTGAAACCAGGACTGAAACCAGGACTGAAACCAGGACTAAAACCAGGACTAAACCAGGACCAAACCAGGACCAAACCAGGACTGAAACCAGACTGACTGAACCAGGACTGAAACCAGGACTGAAACCAGGACCTAAAACCAGGACTAAACCAGGACCGACCAGGACCAGGACCCACCCAGGACCACACACTGGACACACACTGGACCACACCTTGGACCCACCTGACCACCCTGGACCACACCTGGACCACCCCAGGACCACCCCAGGACCACACCAGGACCACCCCAGGACCACACCACCCCAGGACCACCCAGGACCAGGACCACACCAGGACCACACCAGGACCACCCCAGGACCACCCAGGACCACCCAGGACCACCCAGGACCACACCAGGACCACACCAGGACCACACCAGGAGGCTTGTGACTGCAGACTTACACGTCCCTGGAGGAAGCGTGAGGCTCTTTGGGATGGACAGTTCCTTCTTCGGGGGAACGACCGGAGGGTCTCCATCTTTCTTCCTCCGTTTGTACGGGACAAACAAACGAACCGGACCTCCCTGAGATACAGACGAAAGACAGTACGATAAAGAGGTGGACGAAATCACACATTTTGTCCAGGAAAGGTCCATATTAGGAGAGGTTTCAATGGTTAGATGTATTAGACTGTTTGAACGAAAGGATTGCACTGTCTTTGCCAATCATCTGAGCCCAACTGGACACGTGAAGACAACCCTCAACCCATAATAAAAACATGTCAAAACTCACCAAAATGATCTGCTCTGGTTCCATCGGCTCCCCTTCCTTGGCACACTGCAAAACAACAAACACTGCCAACGTTAAAACAGTCCAAATGCATTGTTTATCGAGATCTGATTAGCATTGACGTGGAAATAAATCGAACGTGTGAGAAGCCAAGAGAGGAATGCATGTTTCCAGGTGACGGGAGAAGTATTGCAGTGCAACCTCATTTCAAATGATCAATGATGTTCTTGGGTCTTTTTAATGGCCACGGTCGAGTTCAGACTTTTCAGTTAAATGTCAGCAATTACAAGTCTCAAAAAGTCACTAAACTGATCATATTTAAAGCCATATTTATTAGTTTTGAATAAGAAACATTTAAATGACACATATATTTTGCTATACTGCGCTCAGCCCTAAATGCAAACGATCACAATTATTATTTTTTTAGCTTCCTTTTTGGACAGAAACTCACCATAATTATGTCGTCGCAGCAGGAAGCGCACGTGCAGGAGGCCGCGTGAGGGACCAAGATACGATCCTGAAGAAAAACAGATACGAGGTAATGCGTTAGACCCCGTAGAATTAATAATAATGACCGTCGTTAAATTAAACAACATTCGTTAACATGTGGAAAGTGAAATGAATGGAACATTAATCTGACGGGCCATAGTTAGATGATTGAATTTAGTGTCAAAATGTGTTTTATTCATGCCGTGATTCTGTTTGTAATTATGTTTAGCTGATGTCTACTTGTTGTTTTTATTTTAATTTGTACTGTCTGGTTGTTTTGTGTTTTCTTCTATTTGTGTTCTGTTGTATCTGTATTTGTTTATAAGTGTGCACTATTGATATAAAATTATAGCACACAAAAAACACACAAAGAGTAAAAGTTTAAAAAAAAGAAATAAAAAAAAAGAAAAAAGAAAAAAAGTGGCATCAAAAAGAGAAAAAATAAATTAAATCAATTTAAAAAAGAGGAATTAGATTTACATTTACAAATTACATTTAACATTTTAATAATTTAATAATGTACTTGGGCCTCAAAACCCCCACCATGGACACAGTGGGTGGATACCTTTGGAACATACTCAACGTAAAAATAAGACAAATAATAATAAATAAAATAAATAAAATAAATAAAATAAATAAATAAATAAAATAAATAAAATAAATAAAATAAATAAAATAAATAAAATAAATAAAATAATAAAATAAAATAAAATAAAATAAAATAAAATAAAATAAAATGTAGAGCTGATAAAGAACAAAATTTGCAGTTAATGAGGCGTTATCCAATGGAGAGAGGGTTTAACGCATATTATGGCAATGAACACATATTTTCAGTGCGTTCAGACACGTGTTAACACAGTTGTCGGTCTGTCCAGAAGCTGCAGCCCCTGCATCATGTCTCGGGGGGATAATAGTGCCAGTGTGACCTGTATGAGGCACAGCAGAGGTCTCCCCGCGTATCGGATGCTCCTCTTCCAGTCTTTGCTGCTGGCTCGTCCGGCCAAACCCTCGAACTCGGTGGGCGTGTACCACTGCTGGTTGTGTTTGACGCAGCGCCCTTTGCCTCCTGCGCGCACAAGCAAACGTCAAGACAAAAGTGTTAAAGCGCCACAGCGTCTGCACAGACTTGCGGCCCGAGTATACGATTTGGTCTGAATTGGTTTGCCGATATGGAGGGAAAAATATGTCTAATATTTTATTATATATTAATAATATATTAATATATTAAAAAGAGCAGATGAAAATATCAATAAACCGTTGAAAGTTTACACAATTCGCTCTTCTCCCGCTTCGCAAATGAAAATGAGACATCTAAATAAGATTTCTCAAAAGTTTATTGTCGAAATCCACCTAAAATGTTGAGCTATTGTATTAAAGGGCCCCCTACAGGTCGGATGACTCATTCAACTAAAATGCAGTTAAAATGTATATATATATATATATATTTGAATTTTGCTAAACATTTTTTAAAATAAGATCTCAGAATAGCTCATTTTTTAGATTTATAATTACACTTCCTGTTTGTAATTGATGACATCACACTAGGAAATTACACTGGGCAAAAACTCATCTAATGTCACAGTTTTTTTAATTTGACAAATGATAATATATGAGAGCGACTTTATTTTGTTGAATTAATGTTTAAAGAGTCAAAAAAGAAGTTTAATTTTGTGTAATTTATGCATAAACTTGGACTGAGTGTATCTAGTGTGACGCCACTTTTAATTTATATGTACAACAGTTATAAATACACTAAATAAAGTCAAAATCAGAACATCGTAAAAACCTGTCACTTTAAGTTTATGACAGAAATTAGGTGGTGTTACGTCTGAATTCAATGTTGAAACTAAAATGAAAAAAACCTATTATTTAAAAAAGGTAATTTAATCGTAATCAGGGCTGTTTAAAAGTGTTCATCGTAAACAACTTAAAATGTGAAGTACAAGAAGAACGTGTTTGTAAAAATCCAGATTTGTCGGTAAAAAGACAAGACTTTGTAAAGGACGTTCTATTATCAAAATAACTAAATAAACTCAAATTCCAATTGCGATATATTGTGCGGCCCCCGGATACCGTACGTGTTCAATTACAAACTTTTACCTCATTAAATGGCGTGGTCGCAGGAGAGGCATTGCTCCTTAAGATCTTTAAATGTCCTACTTTCATTTAAGGAAGACATTTTGTGTCGCGTCGTCACGATACAAACAATTTCAAACTCAATTTCGATTAATTGGGCGGGAAAAAGGTTGGTTTTTTTCATTTCCGACACAAAATAATAGCCTTTCTTTACGTTACCGTGTGGTTTTTACACTTATTCCGCTGAAGCTCAAACTTTTCTTTCTAAAACTGTTCAGAAAAGGTCACATGTCGCCTTGTTTATTTTCGTATCAGTGCTTAAAAATGTGGATCTTGTTTTGATACAAGTTTTAGTACCGATAAGGATCCGATTTTCTGCACGTCTGGCAACCTCAACGTGTCTTTCAATAACAAACCATCGCATTATGACTATGTTCAAAAGCTCAGACACAGAAATAGCTTTTAGCCTCGTTTTACGTACATTATGTTAAACCGAAAAAACCAAAATACTGAACCACGTGTCCAAAAGTAGATCGAAAAAACGCTCTTGTACCTGATCCGAGTCTGTTCTTGTACAGGACGCCGCTGGTTTCCCGGCAGCGCACCGGCAGCTCGTTGTTGTAAACCGAAGGGTCCCAGTTGTACTTGGATCCCGCGGGCTTGTCCTGAGGGGAGAGCGGCGTGGAGGACGACTGCACGCCGGACGGACACGCTGCGCGAGGGAGACAAGAGGCCGCTTTAGTCACGCCGCGTCCGCAAAGTGCGCGATGTTTTTACAAATTAAAAACGGCCCCGAACCGTATTTAAAAAAAAGGTATTCATCTGTGAAAACGTAAACTTTCTCTGTGTATTCTATCGCGGTGGTAAATCGTGCGGGAACATAGCATAGAATAGAATTTTCTGGAGCGTCCGGCTGCGACTAACTGCGAGGGGGAGTGGGCGCGTCACGATGATTCGGAAAGTCGATAAGCGTGATCATTGAGGTCCAAAAGGATGTCGCGATATGTACAGTTTGATGTGTTTAACGTGAGGAAAACACGATCACGATTGAACGATTATTCACAGTTATTATAGAGACAGCGAAATGTGTCATTTTCTTTCATTCTCGTGTGGTCATGTGACTGTTCCTCAAGTTTGTGAGCGGTTTTACGACAAAGACAAGATGGTAAAATGTGACAAAAACAGCCAGATTAAAAAAGTTATTTACATTAAGCTCTATTTTTTTGGACGATAGATTGCACTAAAAATACTTAATTTTCCTTCTAAATTTGTCACGATTATTTTATTTTTTTTACTTCTTACAAATCAATAAAAAATCTAAATATAAAGTACTTTATTTTTATTTAAATCTTGCAGTTTTTGTCACATTTCCGTACTTTATTTTGTCATTCGGACCGTTCGCTGTCACAAAGCCGCTCACAAACTTGAGAAACGGTGACGCGTCGGACGAGATTTCGTCTCAGTGATAATCGAGAATAATCGCTAAATCGCTAACGTTTGACATCGTGGACTAGTCAATCATGATCTTTTTTGATTAATCGACGGGTCAGATCGATTATTTCTGTTGTGCATTGCGATTTTTGAACACAACACCAACAGAATAAAGCTCGATAAATGGCGACTGAAGGCTTCTAGATAGAGAAAGTGCATTATTGATCAAAAGCTGACCTTGTTTATTCTTTTTTTAATTTTTTTTTTACATTTTGATTTAATAATGTTGGTGTTTTTTAGAGGGAGGGGGGGGAGAGGGGTATATTTCTGTCGCGAAGAGTGGAGTGGATAGACCTGGAGCGATGGCGGCGGAGGATTTGAGTCCGGCCGCCTCCACGATGCTGCTGTCGGTGTGGACCACGATCAGGGTCGCCTTCTGGTTCAGGCCCTCGCCGAGCTGCAGCGTGCGGCCGCTCTGCAAAACACAGACCTCAAATGCGCCGCTGACACTACTGCTGAGGGGTTTAGGAGGGGTGGCGTGCAGAAATATCCCCATTTAAGGTGTCAGAGGTAGTTCAGTGCGACATTCAGCGGTGGAAGACGTTCTCCATTTCGGTATTTAAAGTGACGTACGACAGGTTTTTTTTTACGATGTTCAAATTTTTGCTTTATTTGGTGCGTTTATACCTGTTGTACGTATAAATGATAGTTTCACACCAATCGAGCAGGTATTTGTGGAGAAAACTTCTGACAGGAAATGACAGGAAGTGACATCACGCTAAGGGCAATCATTCCAGTCAAAGTTTAAGCAGAATTTACACAAAGAAACAACTTTTTTGACCCTTTAAACATTAATTCAACAAAATAAAGTCGCTCTCACATACTTTTATTTGTCAAATTAAAAAAACTTTGACATTAGATGAGTTTTTGCCCAGTGTTCGCAGGGTAATTTCCTATTGTGATGTCATCAATAACAAACAGGAAGTGCAATGATAAACCTAAAAAATGAGCTATGCTGGGATCATTTAAAAAAAAAAAAAGGTTTTAACAAAATTCTAAACATATTTATCTTGCATTTTAGTTCAGTGAGGCGTCTGACCTGTAGGGGGCACTTTAAGTAAAACTGCAGCGACAGGAACAAAAAATTTACCCGAAAGTCATAGATTTTGATAAGTATTAAAGGGGTGAAATGGGGATTTTTTACTCAATCTCAACGTTTTTAGACTTTTTATTTATGTGTAAATCTTTGTTTGCTCAAAACCAAGACTTGAACTATAAAATTGCAAACAGATAAGACCTCAAAACCCTACGGAATGTACTCAAACTACACTATGTAGTGGAGGAGAAAGTTCAAATACCTGCTCTCGAATGCAGTGAAGTAAAAGTACAAAGTAAAGATGCCTATAAAAGACAATTAAAGTGCAGTACTTTTACTTTTGTACGTGTTACTTTCCACGACTGACGGCATTAAACGAATCCATCTCGCATTTATTCAATTCAGGCTTGTCAAAAGTAAAAAAGTCAGATACTAATCAATGCTAAAACTAGTTTATACAAAAAAAAAACACGACTGAATATGACCTTTACTGAGAATCTAGTAAGTCTAGTAAAATGATAAAAGTATTCTGCCGCTGAAAGATGAGTGTTTGAAACGCTCCTTTAATAAAACTCATATTATAATAACCATTTAAAAACCGTGCCAGTGAGTGATCAGACGAGTTACGAAAACACTTTGCTTTGAGCGGTCGCTGTGGCAAAACGGGTACAAGTGACTTCAGATTGAAAGGTATTTTATATGTGTAACTGTACTGTACTTTTAAATTACCCCTAAAATTCTGTTTACTAAACGTGTCGTGTTTTAAGATTGGACTTTTAAAACTATACATGCAAAGACACAGTATAAATTAGTCGTATATTGTATGTGGTCATTCTTTTTTTAATGCAGTTATATGTATACAATATAAATGAAACAGCAGGAAAAAAGTGGATTTCTTACTTTCTATTTTCCAGCAAGCAAGTACGTGGACCGCTTGGGCCTCTGAGACACAAAATGGTTTCCCTGGTAATTAGGCACGTCACGATGTCACATTTGAGTGTTTATTGTGAGAAAAATCAGCAAGATTTAACGATTATTCACGATTATTGAGACTGTGACCGAACAGCAGTGAAATCTTTAATTTTTCTTTCATTCTCGTGAGTTCATATGACTGTTCCTCAAGTTTGTGACCGACTTTACGAAATATATCGTTCTGAAATACAAAATAAAGTCAAATTTGAAGTTCTTTACATTTAGGTCTATTTTTTTGGACGAGAAATTGAACGAAAAAGGACATAATTTTGCTTGTAAAATTGTCACGATTATTATTTTTTGGTTCTCACGATTATCGATTAACCTGATATCGGCGACGTCCCGAATGGTAATCTATGTTGCGTTTCCTGCCGCATTGACTGACATCTGGGTTTTGCACAATCAAAACTGGAGAACGGCAGACGTTAATTGGGTCTGTAAGTGTCAGAATGTCTCCAAAACTACAGCACGATCGACTTTCGGGGTCAATCATAGGTCAAGATAGAATAAGGTCGTGAGGAAAAGGTGTTGAAAGCTCTGGACTCCCCCCCGCTGTGGCTGTTAAGAGCAAATAACCCACCAGCACATGCTCAGGAAGACCCCCCGACGTCGTGGTGGTGAAAACGTTGTCGTCTGTGGCGTGGACACTGGACACGGACACCGGCCGTCACCCGCGTCACCTCTGGCAACAAAGAAAACAACATGAGACCGGCAAGAAATATAAACAAATATAGCGCCGCGGATTTCTTTATCTTTTTAAAGAAACATTATGAAATTGAGAAGAAATTATTGGTTTAATGCGGAAGTTTGTGTCCAGTCTACTGTATCAGAGGTCGTTCACACACTGATGACAAAATACATTAAGGGGTCCCTTAGTGATTAGAATACAGAGTGCTCGAAATTATAGAATGGAGGTGGTTTTAATGGTTTTAAGCCTTCATAATGAAAGAAGCTTCACATTTCCAGTGCAGAAATGTCTGTTATATTTGCTTTTCTATTACAAAACATCCTTTTCTGGCCTCAAAGGTGTATTTGAGCTTCACAGATAGTATAATTTGTGGTAAAATATAAACATAAATTGTAAAATACAATTGTAAATGTCTTTAGACCAGGCTCTGATGTATCGGAGTGGTTTTCATTTGCCAAAACCTCCACCATGATTTTTTAATATGTTGTGATTATATGAGGTTAATCCCGGTTATAATATAACATTATAAGTAATAATGTTAATTAAGTATTCCAGTGAACCCCTGTGGTTTCGATGCAGCAGCGCCCCTAGCCTCCATGTGGTGTAAGCTATGTTTGTTGACATTGACGGTGGCTAATGCTAACTAGCTTTGAACTCTGGGCCTCGCCTGCAAACGCCGCCTCGGCCTCGTCCGAGTTCTGCAGCGGCCCGGCTCCAATGTCGAGGTTCCCTGGCTCGGTGATCACTGCTAACGCCTGCGCCTCAGCCTCCGACTCCGTATCCGAGCCCACGTCCGGCGGCCCGGTGAGGGCGGTTCGTGGAGCCCGAGCGCCTTCGTGGCCGAGTCGGCTTCGTCCATTCTTCCGACGCACGACAAAAGCCGAGCGGAGCCGAGCCACGGAGCCCGAAATGTGCCGAGGCTGCACGATCCGAGCACGGGCAGAAAGAGGCACACAACTTCAGAAAGCACGCAAATTCAGCGCGACCACAAAAAAAAAAGACCAACCAAAGCGAGAATAAAAACACAAAGAAGAGCGCACACGGAGAGTTTACCGTTTGTGGCTAAAATGATGAGCCGAAGACTGCCGACAAAACACGAGCCGAGCCGAAGCGAGACAGCGACCCCAGCGGTCGAAGTGAGAATCCTGATTGTTTACTGATAAGTTCATATTTATTATGAATGCATTTGGGTGACTTATTATGCAAATTAACAGTTAACTTTTTAAATAATAAAATGAGTAGTTTAAATCAGTGTTTTACACATCTTTTATTGCCTGGTCCATGAAATCAAAAATATGTTTTATACAGAAAAAAAGATCAAGGTTTTCTTGATTAATACTTTTTAAATACACATTTATATGAAACACAATTGAAACATGGATGAAGTTTCATATTTTATTTAATAAAATATTGTTACTTGCAAACCATACTGGTGGTCCCATTTGTATAAAATACATGCTTTTAAATAAAACAGCCTAGGTGTTTTATGTTGACGTAAACATAGTCTGTGCGTGTGCATTTACAGTGTTATCAGCACTGCATTATGTGGCAAACACATTTAATCTTAAATAAGGTTTAAAATCAAAGCATTAGTTCACAGAACATCTTAGAGCAAGACTGGATAAACAATTTCCAGTTATATATGATGCCTCTAAATAATAATCATTATCAGTGCTCATCTGCTGGAGAGCACACAGCACACGATGAGATGAGCATTGGGTTCATCAGTAATGCTGCAAACCAGTTCAATTCCAACACCTTTGGTTCTGTGCAGGCCTCTGTGTCAACAATTTACTGAATGTCCTCTTATATAACTCTTTATATTTGTTTTTCTTAAAAATTCAATGGGGAAAAAAAATATTGGAAATTGACATCCAAAACCTGAGCAGGCTTTGACGGGCGGGACTGTTGAGCTTCATATAGACTCATATCAGTAACTGAGTGGACATGAAGACATTTGGTTCAAAGTAGACTGCACCTCAGATTCAAACCTGGTCTAGGCCCAGTTTTGACCTGGTAAAATTTGGTTTAATAGTCATGGCTCGTGGTATAGTTCTGGTTTAGTTATGGCTCAAACATGGCTCTAAATATGGTCCTAGTCTTGGTTCAAGTCCTGTTTGAAGTTCTTGTACTATCCTTCTTTAGGCCTGGTTTAGTCACAAGGCACCAAACCTAAATACACAACACAACCTCCATTAAATTGTAACATCTTATTTAACGCAATCTTCCTTTTTTCCCCATTCACCAGCGTTGGAACCACAGGCCCCTTAATTAACTCATCTAAATATGTACCATCCGACTTCATGTATTCCTTAATTTGCACTTTAATAAATACTCCCATGTTTTTACAGAGTCCAATTCCTGTCAGCGCTGAATCCTAATGACAATGTAATACAATATGAAGAACACTACGACCAGTCCGATGGAGATGTAGCAGAGGAGGCGGCGATTGTCCCGACTCGAGCGAACCATAGTTGAAAAACGTTTCACACTTCCTGTCAGAAGACCAGTGGCACTCATGAAGTTTGAGTCCTTCAGGAGGAAGAGTACAAATACATAATATTAGCTGTTTTATTGCTTCAGAAGATAGTCCTGTTTAAATGCTGGATTAGCCTTTGATTAATCCTGGTTCAGCAGTCGTTTGGGTAATATACATTTTATTTTATTGCCCAAGAGGGAAAAGATTCAATTTAGTCTCGGTTTAGTCTTGTATAGATTGTGTAGATTTCTAAATTAACAAAACTATTCTTACCATGCCATCCAAATAGTCATTCTGATCCTCTGTCTCTCGGTCGATGTCAAATGCCAGCTGCAAGTCACACAGGCTAAATTAACAGAACTGTACTTCATTTGTTCTTATAATGAATAAATGATAATAATCTGTTTACAGATTTCAATCTGGACACTTTAGCAGCCAAGTTTTCTGCTATTCGTTTGTTCTCAGCATCCAGCATGTCGTCCACAGAGTTGTGATCTAAAAGAAAAAAGGAAACATTTTACACAGGTAGAGAAAAGCAGAATTTGTGGTTCACGTGACCCATCGTGACCCATCTTTGTCCCCAGATATGAGGTTAATATGTTGGAATCAAACCTTTCCATTGCTGATAATAACAACGACATGATGTCATAAAGTTGTCGATGTTTTGGTTATTTTTTTAAATTGTTTATACCTTTAAGGTTTAATATTACAAGGCTATTTTGTATTACTATCGTTACTGACTTTTTGTTGTTGAACAAAAAAAAAAAAAACACAATGACTTGCATAATAAAGGTTGACTTATAAAAAGTTATCAACAAAAAAAAGATTAAAAAGATTCAAAGTAGCCTAGTCCACACCAAAAGCTCTAAACTGTTGACAACATGTAGGAGATGCACCTGAGCAACGATGCATTTTAACACAGTACGACTAAAAAGGAACTGAGAGTTGTCTCTTTCTCTCGCTCAGCACAAAACTCAGGAGCAGATGAACCAGATGTGAAGACACAGACACAGGTAAATCACACAGAGAGGTCAAAGACAGAGGGGACAGTACGGACATACAAATGTGTTCTGTATGTTAAGCTTCAAAATGTAGCGTGTTTTATTACAATCCGACTCATATTCACGGAGAAATGAGTCTAATGAGGAACTGAATATAGAAGCGTCCAAATGCAAAGACACACGTGGAGCATGGACATGTGACACCAAGGTCAGTATTTTATAACCCGCCCCGCAATGAAATGAGAATGTCTTGACCTGATGGGTCAAAAGAACAACCTGTGCATCACTAGTGCTCTCTGCCTCCTCTGTCTCTCCTCTAAAGTTCAGTCTGGACCAGTGAGTGGAGGAGTTTGTGTGAGCAGGAAAATTGACCTTTTCAAAAGTTTCAAAACTCTGATCCAAACTCATACTGTGGATGTGTTCAGGAATAACAGACCCAAACAAACACACAGACCTATGAAAATGAAAGGCTTATTAGTGGCCAAGCATTTATAAGTTTTGACTAAAGGCTTTAGAGTTAGATGACCATTTCAATTACATTTTATATTAAAAATAAATATATATAAATATATAATATATATAATAATGTTTAAAACAATACTAGGGCCTATTTATTCATTCTATTATAATTATGAAAATTATTATAACTATTATTATCATCTAGATCTAATATCTAGGTACACATCTAAGACTAATTCACGTTAAACCTCTGACGCGCGAAAGGCCATTTGCCGCGTGCAGCAGTTTGACCCCTCCAGGAGCAGTGACAAATGTAAAACAGTATTCCAAGGTAAATTGTAATTATGAACATTTGTCAATTACATGCCAAGTCGTTGACATAAACATTGTATTTTTTTTCTTAATGCTAACAGTAGCATGCCAAAACATCAACAGTTAGCTAGCTAGCGTTAGTTAGCTTAAGGTAGTTTAGCAGCAGTCTGAAATACGTTCAGCTCCGAGTAAGATAACAAACATGCATTGTAACATTTCCCTTTACTAGTTAGCACGATTTGGCTCTTTCTAAAACGCTCGTGAATGGCAAAGTTGTAGTTTTTATTTTTGCTATTATATGCTAGCGTTATTAAGTTATTAAATGTAAATGTGAACACAAAATATATACAAGTTTGAATCCGATGTTTTATTGTTGTGCACTGGCTTGAACGGGATGGAACAACAACAAAAAAACAACAACAAAAACGACCGTTACCATAGAAATCGGCCATGTTTGTTGCGAGTGTGCTAACGTCCATAGAGATACATTAGCCAAAACGTTGTAATAAATAATAATGCAAAAATGTCCATAATTATTGGCAATTATTTTTATTTTCCCTCCACTGAGTTTAGCATTTTAAAATCTCCGTTGGTTTAACATTAGGCTAAGTGTGACGTCACAGTCCCGAGCTCTATCGAACCAGTACAACATTATAAACAGGAAACGTGTGTGGATATAGTCTACTAAACATAGAGCATTCTTTTAGTTAGTTAGTGTTAAATATTGCCATTTTAAACCATTACGATTGATGCGTCCACACATTTGGAGAGTTATCCATTTACGTGACAGATTAAATGGTTTAGAAATAAATATTCAGGAGTCACGTAGGCGCTGCCACTTGATGCATTTGCCGTAGATGAGTTTAGTAAACGATGAGGAAAACGCTGTACATTTTTGCGACGTCTTTAGCTGTATTATTACCACAATGACGAGTTTGTGGTCTGTTATTTTGTACCACGGGTTCAAAATGACGCATGTTAAAACTGTAATCCGGGTATTTT
The DNA here is from genome assembly GCA_015082035.1 of Chaenogobius annularis. Classification (NCBI taxonomy): domain Eukaryota; kingdom Metazoa; phylum Chordata; class Actinopteri; order Gobiiformes; family Gobiidae; genus Chaenogobius; species Chaenogobius annularis. Next base: position 50,986 of record BJKM01000034.1, read on the forward strand.
GTCTCTTATCTAGTGTCGAAGTCCATCGCCATCAAAAATACAAACTTCGTTGCTCTGGAGTTGGTTAAAGTCGAGCGATATAAAAGTGAATACGTGTCACAGAGAAACTTACCCCTGTTCCAGTCCGCCATGTTGACGCGAATGACGCACAGCGCAGCTCCTGCTCACGTGATCTTTGTTTGCGGAAGTCAATGCAGTGTATGTGAGATTTTGGTATTTTGCTGACACCTACTGGACTAGAGAGTTAAAGCATGGCTGAGATTTACACGCAAATTTCAAAATCAGAAAGTACAAAATATACAAATATGAATGTGAATTTGCTGTAAAGCTGTGTTTGTACATTAGTTTACGTTCAGAAGTAACTGTTAATAGACTTATGCATATACAATAACAATTATTATAGAAGTGGGAAAAGAAATGTCAAAATGTATCTAGGGCTGCACACGGTTTTGGAAAAAAAATAATAAATTGCGACACTTCTGATAAAAAGATTAAGAATATATGCGATTAGGATCCTGCTCAGAGTGCACATTTTAAAACAATTCTAGGAGCATTAACATTTGATAGAATACTGAAATATAACACAAGAAAATGTTTGTGGTGGTCTTGAATGTTTTTCCTAAATAAGACGGTCTTAACTTTGGCCCGACACTCAATTATTTAAATAATTGCAGCATTTTATCTAATCTAAATCTAAATTCATTCAGATAATGAAGACGGGATTGAACAGTTTAAACAATTACACAATAAAAAAAAAAAAAAGTGTGTGTAAAGTGACAAATTATGCTTAGTTTTGCCCGCTACATCTCAATTACAAATGTACAGTCGTATGATATTTATACTGTGTATATTTTTATCAATGCTCATCAGAACAAAGCCTTGGATCTGCTCTGGTCTGGCGGCAGTTCAAAGGTCACAGTGTTTGAAAACATAGCAGACAATGATATCAGTGTGTGTGTGTGTGTGCGTGTGTGCGTGTGTGTTTAATCCCGCGTCGCTGCTCATCTTAATCTGCCTCTTCACGTCACGCTGCCACAGCCTCCTGCGTCGGCGTGTTTTATTCACCACATACTTCACACCGGGCCAAACACAAGGCAAAGGCGAGTTTATTTGTAGAGCACAGTTCGCACACATTTCAAAGTGCTTCACACAACAGGAAAACAAACGACAAAGACATGACAGAACTTTCTAGGTGCCATTCTCTATCTGTCCAAATAATTTAAGACATAAAAAAAAGGAAGAAGAGTGCAAAGAAAATCAGTTCAGTCACATGCACAGCCAAACAAACGTGTTTTATTAGATTTGAACAGTGCCACACGTCGCCTCATTGTTATGACGTGTGCTTGTCTCAGGGGCCATGCTGTTGACAACTGCTACATGTGATTTCAAACCAGTGTTTGAAAGTAACTAAATACATATTCAGTACTCTGGTACGGTTTCATTTGGTCTTTTTTCTTTCAAACAGCACGTTATTACTGGCGAAAATTAAACGCACAGTGTAATTTTATCTTCAGTGAAAGATAAATGTAAAACAATCATCAAGCTCTTTTAATCCTGAATAAAAGAGCAATTAAAGCAATTAAAAAGCCTTTATTCACCTATTAACGGTCGAAACGCGTTGGTATGTCCCTTCTGTGCTCAAGGATCCTTAATTGTGCCTCGGACCCTCTTCTTTTTTTTTTTTTAGTATGTACGTTTTCCAATTGATCTTGCAGACTAAGTATTGCTGAATCATCCCCGAAGCACTCGCTGTTCTTTGTTGTAGTATTTTCGTTTTTTAGATAATATATTAGAATCACACATAGTCAACAGAGGAACTTGCTTTGGTGATTCAACAACAAACATAAAAGTAAATATCAAATCAGATAAGGCATGCATTAAAGATTAAAAAAAAAGAAAAGAAAATCACTATAAGATAAAAATATATTAATATAAAATATAAATATATCAATAATGCAACTCAATGTAAAAGTATGGTAATACACTGGTAATAACTATATCATTTTCAGTTTCAGGGACTTTTTGAGGACTTGCCCATTTTGAGTTTAGTTGCTATGGCATCGGCCCTGTTGCGAGAGACACGATGACGTTTTGTAGTTGACTCATTTCAACCATCCAAATGTAACGCCGCTGCCATTCGCCGTCGCACCTCGGTCGGTTCATGCGCATCTTTTTGTGGTTTTCAGGTTCAGGTTTGGTCCCGAGAATCTAATTGAATATAGTGTAATCCTGGTTGATTTACTTTAGTCTGCACATCGCGAAATGACTCGGGGACTTTGGAGCACACGAGGTTGAAGTGCAATCAGCTTAAGATCGAGGACGCGAGATTGATTTCTGAATAAACCTGAAGTTGTGACGTGAAGCGCACATTTCAGACCCTTAGTTAACGGACATTTTCATGTATTTTTCCTTTGCTTTTCTCATTGCCACAAACCAACTTTCTCCCGGCATTGGTTTGATTGACTTCATGATTTAATGGCTTTAAAGGTGCACTGTGTAACCTCTCCGCCTATTCGTCTCCATGGAGATGTTACTGCTTTGCTTCAGTTTTCCACAGTATGGCATTCAAACTCTCCACATGGCACTCACTCTTGCAGAGACAGATTTACCAAATGCAAATGAACCCTAAAGAGCATTTCAGCGTTCTTTACACAAACATGTGACTTATTTGATTTGAGGTCAAAATGAATTCCAATTGAGCCCAAATTACAGCCTATTTCAAGCCAAAATGAATAAAAGTTTATGGTCTTACCTTTACATTTTGATTAACCAGATTGTAAATAAGAAATAAACGAGTTCAAGAACGAAGAAGACAGCGCAGCAGTCCGCGGGCTCAGGAGCGCCCTCTGCCTTGAGTCAGGTGTATTGTTTGCCTCACCGAGTGAACTTTTACTGCTGTTTTTTTATAATGAATCAGAAATACATTCACACATATGGAAGTACAGAGCACATCGTCAGGGGGTTTTATTCGTTATGTACAGAGGGACATGTCAGTTTTATGTGACTATAACAGCGGCCACAGCGTGAGGTGACGTCTTCAACATGGCAGTAACAACAAAGAAGTCATGTGATCGACGCCCATGAAAAGAACAGAGCTTCAACATTTTTAATTCAAGTTTGAAAAGAGCTCTAATCTGTGATCCAACTACAAGCCAAATTCCTGTTTGTGACGTTTGTTCATTGACAATGGCAATAAACCTGGTTCTGGTTCTGGTTCTGGTTCTGATTCTGGTTCTGATTCTGATTCTGATTCTGGTTCTGGTTCTGGTTCTGGTTCTGGTTCTGATTCTGGTTCTGATTCTGATTCTGATTCTGGTTCAGTGTGTTTGTCTGGTCTGATTCTTGGTTCTGAGTTCAGGTTCTGGTTCTGGTGTGCTGAGTTCTGGCTCTGTTGGTGATCTGATTCTGGTTCTGATTCTGGCTCTGGTTACTGTCTTCTGGTTCTGGTTCTGATTCTGGCTCTATTCTGGTTCTGATTCTGGTTCTGAGTTCTGGTTCTGATTCTGGTTCTGATTCTTGTTCTGGTTCTTGTTCTGTTCGTTCTGATTCTGATCTGGTTCTGTTCTTGTTCTGGTTCTGATTTCTGGCTCTGGTTCTGGCTCTGGTTCTGATTCTGGTCTGGTCTGTTTGATTCTGATTCTGGTTCTGATTCTGGTTCTGATTCTGGTATCTGTCTGGGTTCGATTCTGGTTCTTTTCTGGTTCTGTCTGTTCTGGTTTTTTCTGTTCTGATTCTGGTTCTGGTTGCTAAAATCCTTGAAAAGCTGGTCATCCATTGAACTTGGATGCTGAAGCTTTGTTTTCACACTTTTCTCTCCTCATCATCACACCTCATCGTCAACACGTAAGTTCTTGTTTATTTGCAGTTTAGAGATTCCTTCTTAAACCTTCAGTTTCGGGAAAACTTCCTGTAGGAAAAAACCCTAGTTTATGAGAATATATGTAAGACAGGTTTAATCCCACACTGACCCATCCAGGAAAAGCCGCGTCCCCTCCGAGCGGGTTTGGACCTTCACAGAAAAGTTACACCTCCAAAGGACGGAACCATGTTATGATTTATATGGGCTTGGAATTGGCAGAAAGAGGCGGTCTACATTCTTTTGCTGAACGGCTGTATTTTAGGCTGTGCAATGGCCCCCGATTGAAATGTCTGTCTTGTTATAGCTAATGGGATTATCATATATTATAATATCAAGAAAGAAAAACAAACTTAAAAAATTCAGGGCTGCGGGAGTATTTGAAAGTGTTAAAGTGTTTGATATGACTCGTGTCTAAAAGTAGATTCAGGAAAACACAGTTTCAACTGTAATTAGAACTGTATTAGCTGAAAATAAACCCACTTTTAAATGTTTTCATGACGTTTATGTGGGTAAAATGTCAATGTTTGTAACTTTTAAAAACTCTACATAAAATAAAACATCGTGATCAATCACTTTAATATTCATTTGCAACATTGTCCAGCCTGATTTGATCCTATATTTTTAAGTGTAAAGTTGTCAGACGAGTGTGTTGCTTTTTAAATATTTGTTAGTTCGTTACTACAAGTACTCGACTGCCTTGTTCTGAGCACGTTGCCGACCTCGTTGCTAGGTTGCCTTTCCGCTTTTGTCTCGCGCCAAGATTTGATCCAGACCGTGCGAAACGCTCTACTATTAACTCAATTGTTCTGCGGTAATGGGCGGGTTTCTTTTTTTTTTCTGTTGGTTTTTTTTTGTTGTTGTGTCCGGGAGCGGCGGCGGCGGTGCGCGGGTCTCGCGAGCTTTGACCCCCGTCGCCTCCATTGTACGGAGCAGCAGGAGGACGGTCCCCCGGGCCGCGCGCTCGACCACAGATTGTCTAATTAGAATAACTCAGGCTTTCCTCAGATAAGCGTTGGGCAGCTCCCACTCGTCCGTCCCATGGAGCCGCTCTGCATCCGACTTCTCTCTCCCTGAAGGTCACGGCGAATGAAACGCGGCGCAGGTTTTTCGGAGCCTTTTTCTCTCGCCCCCCCCCCCCCCTCCGGAGCGGCTTTGAGACTTTTTCCCGGAGCGGTTGTTATGGGCTGTTTCCGCGGCTCCCTCTCCGACGCCGCGCGCTGTAATCGGTCTGCCACTAATACCACCTGCTAACGGAGCCATGGGGGGAAGTTTGTGTAAGTACGCCCTTGCTCTTTTCTCCGAGCGCGTCTCCGCAGCGCAAACGGTCATATTTCTGTCCCGATCACTTGTGTATTTGTCATTTTATAATCGAAGTTCAGCAGAAATAGACTTACGACGATGACGATGCGCGAGTTCTCTGTTTGTTCCATCACTTTTACTGTATCATCGCTCTGCCGTCGCTATAGCAAACACACAAACGTATAAACTAATGATACTGAGCGGCTGAATCGCTGGTATCGTGACGCTCGTGCGGTTGCGGCCGTGACTTGTGTCGGTCTCCGTTGGTCGGTCACTTCCACAGCGGCTGCTCTCTCCAGATTAGGCCTGTGACTGATTGACATAGATTATAGCTGAAGGTGCACAGGTCACAGCCTTTGGGACAAAATGAAGGCCATTTGTGACAAGGACGGCGCTCCGGGAAGCACTAAACGCACACGGGGCGTTCCATTACTCATCTTCAGGTTTGGAACAAAGTCAAGTCTTATCTGGAGCATTTACACAACATTTAAATACATGTTAAATATAGTGTTGATCAAAGCGCTGCTGAGGTTGGACTCTCATTGTTTGGACAATTTGAGGTTGTGTTAATTATAATATTACTGTGTAATCGTGATAAATTACGTTAGGCTTCAACTCATAAAGTCTTCAGGAGAAAACAGACATCTATGTAAATCTAGAAGAGTCATTATCAGTGCATTTAGGACAAAAATCTTGTTTTGTCCATTAAAACTGGGACTGAAGCAGGACTAGACCAGGACTTGAACATGATCAACGTTGGGATTTCTGACACCATTAACGAAAGGAAAACTCCTTTTCAGATTTCCTGCAGAGCCGCCACTCCTAGAAGCAACCATTAAGCAGAGGGAAGACGCCTGAAGAAAACATGTCAAACTCCTTCCGTGGGTCCAAAAGAGGTGGGTGGGCCAAGTCCCACCACGAGCCCAACACGCACACAATGGAGCCCGCCGGCTCCTGCAGCCTGAAGGAGCTGAGCTCGGTCATGGAGCTGCGAGGCGTCGAGGGCAAAGAGAAGGTCGAACAGTTGTTTGGAGACGTGAGCGGGCTGTGCACTCGGCTCCGCACGTCACCCACTGAAGGTAAGCCCACCTGTTCAGAACAACATCCAGGGTGTATCCATATACTTTCATTTCATCGATCATGCAATGGGAATAGATCAGTCCCAGCAACAATACAGCCAAAGTGAATTCACCTTGAGCGCCTTAACATTTCCATTGAGAGCAGTAAACAAACATCTCAGCTGCTGCGTCTGGGGAGTTCAGGCTCCTCCAGGTCCCTCTGATCACTAAAGAGAACACGCTTTACGGTTGTTGTTTGCATGTGCTCTGGGCGTGAGCGCTGTTTGCGGCCGTTGCGTTGTCTCTGTCCGATCTCCGGCAGAACGTGGCTGTTGCTCTTGATGAGGGCAGAGGTTGCTCGTGGAGAGGACAGAGCTCTAAATAATCTGGGGTGTGATTTCTGCAGGCTTCAGTCTGAGCCTGAACTGTTCTGCTCTAAAGTCACCCGTGCCCAGAGGAACCGCACATTTCAGCAACAGCCTCTGCGCTCTCTTTGGAAGTGTGTTTGACCTGCATAAAACCCACTACCTGAGTCACAATGCATCATAGTACATTCTGTTATAATTATTTTAATACATACTAATACTAATAACAAGTGTAAAGTGTATATGACAGATTAGACTTCCAAATGTGACATATTGTGAGAAAACTAGGCAGAGGTGGAAAGAGAACTGAAAAAGTGTCAAAAATGTTCCAAATTAAGTACTGCAGCCAATTTTGTACTTAAGTAAAAGTTAAAGTACTGCATTTGAGCTCAGTCTTTTGTGCAAAACTTGACTCGCGTACACGCAGAATCAGTGCTCTAGGGATTGATGTGTTTTGATGTATTTTTAATTTTATCGATTGTTTTATTGGATGTTTTATTTGCATTTGATCAGAATATCATTTTATTTTGTATTTTGTATCGGCCAGCGTACCAATGAAAAGGAGGCGCTCTCATTTGGTGTTTTCCCATGTATAAATAAATGTTCCAAACGGAATCGAGTTGTTTTAAACCACAATCTGCGTATTCTCTGGCCACGCAGAGGTTCTTTGTGTCCGTAGGTTTAGAACTCAGCAGAGACAAAGGCGAGACAGCCGTGTGTCATCTGGACAATGTTTTTAGCACATAAAGTAGGCCATTACAGTAACTTGAGTATTTGTAATGAGTCACTTTCCACGCCTCCTGCTGTCAGACACATTCCTCTCATGGAAACAGGAGTCAAGGCTTGCCATTAAAGACTCTTGTGGAGTTTGTATTTTCATGCCAGGAGGAAAAGTACCGGTACTTGACCACGTCTGCAGCCTGTGGTTCATCATGCACGTTAAAAACAGAGCAAACACACATTTTGTGGAATAACATTTGTTGCCATCATGACACATTTACTCACCTTTTCTGCTTTGTCTTTTATTAACAGAGGAATACATTGAAAACAATATTAAACTATTCCTGATACATGTGTCATAATAAAAGCCTCACAGTAAATTAGTCTCAAATGAACGTGTTTTTACTTTGTGTTGTTAAAAAAACAACAAAAATGGCGTGAATTCCTGAGTAATTGTGTATTCTCATCAAACAAAAACAAGATTCATAATATAAGCAATAATTATATTCATTTGAATGAAAAACACTGGAACAGAAGCGCCCTCGTCCTCGTCTTGAACCCATGGCCTCAGTGAACTTATCATTTATTCATTTGTCCATCTTGTGTGCGCTCAGTAAACAGTGTCTTCAGTTTATCGCCCCCTGCTGACACCGAGCAGTGAAATGTCAGCAGCAGCTTGAAATCTGCAGAAAATCTATCACACACTGTCAGCGCTGCACGTCTCCGTCTCAGGCACATCCACGATCCCCGTGACGCATCCACGATCCCCATGACGCATCCACGATCCCCGTGACGCATCCACGATCCCCGCAACGCATCCACGATCCCCGCAACGCATCCACGATCCCCATGTCTTATCCACGATCCCTGTGACGCATCCACGATCCCCGTGACGCAACGCCCCGTGAGCACTCTACGATACCCCATGTTTATCCACGATCCCCATGTCACATCCACGATCCCCATGTCACATCCACGATCCCCATGTCACATCCATGATCCCCGTGACGCATCCACGATCCCCATGTCACATCCACGATCCCCATGTCACATCCATGATCCCCGTGACGCATCCACGATCCCCGTGACGCATCCACGATCCCCATGTCACATCCACGATCCCATGTCCCCCCTCCCCCACACATCCATGATCCCCGTGACGCATCCACGATCCCCATGTCACATCCACGATCCCATGTCACATCCACGATCCCCATGTCACATCCACGATCCCCATGTCACATCCATGATCCCCGTGACGCATCCACGATCCCCGTGACGCATCCCACGATCCCCCGTGACGCATCCACGATCCCCGTGACGGCATACACACGATCCCCCATGTCACATCCACGATCCCCGTGACGCATCCACGATCCCCATGTCACATCTCCCCGTGTCACATCCACGATCTCCATGTCACATCCACGATCCCCATGTCACATCCACGATCCCCATGTCACATCCACGATCCCCATGTCACATCCATGATCCCCGTGACGCATCCCAATCTCATGTACACGGCCCAAATCTAGTGAAAGGGGAGGGGTCTTTCTGTCAAACTGTCACATTTCCTTGCTAAAAACGCAATTTATAATCCGACCGACCTTGTCCTCTGGTTAGTTCAGAAACGATATATTGAACCGGTATCGGTATTGACCGATACTGACGTGATTGATTGACATCGGCATTAACCAAATGCACCAATACCTGTCCACGATATAGTGCTCCCAAAAGGAAAGGGTTATTTCTGTCTTACAGAGCAGGCTTTTAACTTCTAAGGACAAACGGCAAACAGGAAGGACAATGTTAAGAACATTTGAGACATTATTGCTCTTTTTCCACTAGACTCGGCTCGGCTCGGCTCTGAGCTCGTGGCCCCGCTCAGCTCTGGTTGCATTTCCATTACAGCTGATGCTCAGTGGTGCAGTCTAAAACGGGGCATGGAAACGGTGCAAACAGATGTCTGCTAAACAGACAGAACAACACATGACAACTGCTTCACTACCATATCATAACTGTAAAACATCCGTGAAACTGCCACAGTAACCGCCAATGGAGCAGAGCGAAGCAGAGCGAAGCCGAGCGAAGCAGAGCGAAGCAGAGCGAAGCCGAGCGAAGCCGAGCGAAGCCGAGCGAAGCAGAGCGAAGCCGGCGGAATTACAGAGGAAGGATGCAAACACGGAGGACAGGACAAATAAACGTTTACTCACCTCGTCAAGCTAAAGTTGCTTTGCTCGACTCGGCCCGAGGGGGAAGAGGGAACTGAAAAGTACCTGGTCTGAGGCGGTAGCCCCCAATGCAAATGCACTAAAGCCGAGCCCAGTCGAGTCAGTGCTAATGGAAAAACGGCTTGTATGTCATTAAATAAATGTGTGACAAATTCACTCACGACCCATGATTAGTGCAGTGTTTGGTCAGACATTACTTGATCAGTTTAGACAGGTTTACTTCCTCTAAGTTAGTCTGAACAGAGCACAGACAGACTGGAGAGGTAGAGAGCTCTAATACATTATAATCACATAATATCACTAAACTATATGCTAAATAAATGGTATGCCTATCAACCTTTTGCCCCTTTTTTTTTCCCAAGTGAAGAATATTATGTGATATTAAGGGATTATTTTTACAGCAATAGTTCTTTGTTCTTCAGTTTACAAAAGTTTGAAATAACCAAACAATATACATCAGTTTAGGCCTAACATTTCCATATAGATGCTTCCTGTAGTTAATATCTGGGGTGGACATCTGGGATATAGTGCCACAGTAGAATATATCTCTATGTTCTGCATGTTTACTGATACACATTGATTTAAAAGTGATTTTTTTGGGCCTAAAATCAGAACTCGACCAGGACTAAACCAACATCCAGACTAAAGGTCGTTCAAACATGGACCAAATGAATTAAGTGTGAACGTTAACGTACCGAAACCCTAACCTGACCGCGCTGTGTCGTGTTTTCTGCCCCAGGTTTAGACGGAACTGTCGACGACATCGAGAGGAGGAAACGGGAGTACGGCCCGAACACGATACCGCCCAAGAAACCCAAAACGTTTTTACAGTTAGTGTGGGAAGCGCTGCAGGACGTGACGCTCATCATCCTGGAGGTGGCAGCGGTTATTTCCCTCGGCCTTTCCTTTTATCAGCCGCCCGGAGCCGAGCGACTGAGTGAGTTCTCGTTACCGTACCTGAACGTGTCCAACGTGAGCTGCACGGATCGGACCAATAATATATTCAGTCGTTATGCACGTAAAAGTTCAACGTAATTAGTGAAAAGACAATTGGATGTAATGTCTGAGCCTCTTTCTAATGTGTTTTGTGATAAATGACAATTAAAGGGTCATTTAAAGGGTCATTTAAAGGGTCATTTAAAGGGTCATTTAAAGGGTAGTGTAGTGTAGATTGAGGTCAAATTTAATACTAAAAAGTGAGGAAAGTAGCCAAATAAGTAACAGTATTCCTACCTATAATATTGCTAAAATAAAAGAATAGTGAGAATGGCGTGATTGTAGACGTTCTTCCAAATAAATATAAGGGATTCATTTACCATAACCCACCTTTGAGCTTCTATGTAATAAAAAAAAAATGTAAACAAAAAGTAATTGCAGTCGTAGCTCTAATTAATTACAAAATAAATGTGTATTTGAGAAAACAATGAATGTAATTATATCCAGACTGTCCCCGTCAAGGTGCGTTTGATTTACGATTGATCAAAAAAGCACGAACGCATTAATGATCAACCATTTGTCCTTCCTCCACAATATATAGATACTTGTATTTTCGATCGGAGCTGTGAAAATTTGAATCATGATTGAGATTCGTCTTATTTGGGAGGTCGACAGCCAAGTGTCAGTAAAAGCATGTGGTTTGGAGCAGAGTTCGATGATATGTTCTCTTTCTTTCTCTTTCTTTTTCTTTCTCTCTTTGTTTTTATTTTTTTATGCGGTACAGCGTATAACACAAACTTTGAAGACGTACAATTACAGTAGGTGGCGGTAAACGCAGCTTTGCAGTTGGCTGCCAACGGTCATTAAAAGTAACAGAAGAAGAAGAAGAAAAGTGTATTGTTTAAGTTCAGGAAACTAACACTGAAAGGCATTTAATTTGTTTTTAATAGGCCAAAATATTTATGAGTCTAAAATCTTTTTTGTCATATCACTTTTTTATTTTTTATTTAAATTTTTAGTTTTTTTTTCTACATTTTGGCAGTGAAAAGTGTTCAGTATTAATACGGCTGGGCAATATTATTAATGTATTTTTTATTCCTATTTATCATCCTTTTTTTTTCTTTTAAAAATGTAATACAAATTTATTTCAGTGTAATTTTCTTAAACTTAAACAAGAATTACTTTTAAACATTGCCATTTGACCAAACTATTTTGAACTGACATTGAGATTCATTTAACATCCTGAGGTAAACGCATACATTGTATATTACTAAAGTATTACCGTAGTAACATGTAATAAACTTGTGTCGAGGTTGTGGCAAAGCGGCGGGCGGCATTGAGGACGAGACCGAGTCCGAGGCCGGCTGGATCGAGGGCGCGGCCATCTTGCTGTCCGTGGTCTGCGTGGTGCTGGTGACCGCCTTCAACGACTGGAGCAAAGAGAAGCAGTTCCGGGGCCTCCAGAGCCGCATCGAGCAGGAGCAGAAGTTCACCGTGGTCCGAGCCGCGCAGGTCACGCAGATCAAAACGTCCGAGATCGTGGTCGGAGACATCTTACAAATCAAATACGGTGAGAATACATGCAATTAGTTTCACTGTTTCTTTGTCTTATTTAAGGCGAGACACTGCAGGTGAATAGAAAAAGAATGTATTGAGATATTGAGATACTTGTAGAGATAATGTATCTCACATTTTCCATCATCTAATGCTTTCATATGTAAATAATTGGGTCGAAAATTCAGTCGGTCGTGTCTGTGCGAGTGGGAAAAAAAAGCAGAAAGGTATTGTAGGCACGTGTGAAAGAGTTGTGTTTTCCGCCCCAACGCTCGCCACGGCCCCCTAACGTTTGAGTCGCGCGCCCAGCTGCGGCGAAACGATGACGAGGAGCGGGGAAGACAAAAAAGGGCAGCGGAAGACTGACTTTGCTAAGTGTGAAGGAGGGAGAAAGAGAGAGAGCGAGCGGGAGAGAGGGAGAGAGTGATGAAGAGAGAGTGAGAGCGAGAGAGAGTGAGGACGAGGGGGAGAGAGAGCAAAGGAGAGAGAGTGAGAGCGAGAGAGAGTGAGGACGAGGGGGAGAGGGAGCAAAGGAGAGAGAGGGAGAGAGTGATGAAGAGAGAGTGAGAGGAGAGAGGAGCAAGGAGAGAGAGGGAGAGAGTGATGAAGAGAGAGTGAGAGCGAGAGAGAGTGAGGACGAGGGGAGAGAGAGCAAAGGAGAGAGAGTGAGAGCGAGAAGAGAGTGAGGACGAGGGGAAGAAGGGAGCAAAGGAGAGAGAGGGAGAGAGTGATGAAGAGAGAGTGAGAGCGAGAGAGAGAGAGGATGAGGGGGAGAGAGGAGCAAAGGAGAGAGGGAGAGAGTGATGAAGAGAGAGTGAGAGCGAGAGAGAGAGAGGATGAGGGAGAGAGAGAGCAAGGAGAGAGAGGAGGGAGTGATGAGAGAGAGTGGAGAAGGAGAGAGAGGAGGTGAGGAAGAGAGAGGACGAGCAAAGGAGGAGAGAGGGAGAGAGTGATGAAGAGAGAGTGAGAGCGAGAGAGAGGAGGGATAGAGGGAGAAGAGGAGCAAAGGAGAAGAGGGAGAGAGTGATGAGAGAGAGTGAGAGGAGAGAGAGTGAGGGATGAGGAGAGAGAGAGAGCAAGAGGAGGAGAGGGAGAGAGTGTGAAGAGAGAGTAGAGAGCGGAGAGAGTGGAGGAATGAGGGAAGAGAGAGAGCAAAGGAGAGAGAGGGAGAGAGTGATGAAGAGAGAGTGAGAGCGAGAGAGAGTGAGGATGAGGAGGAGAGGGAAAGGAGAGAGAGGGAGAGAGTGATGAAGAGAGAGTGAGAGCGAGAGAGAGTGAGGATGAGGAAGAGAGAGCAAGGAGAGAGAGGGAGAGAGTGATGAAGAGAGAGTGAGAGCGAGAGAGAGTGAGGTTGAGGAAGGAGAGAGAGCAAGGAGAGAGATGGAGAAGATGATGAAGAGAGAGTGAGGAGCGAGAGAGAGTGAAGGGTGAGTGACGAGAGAGGCAAAGGAGATGAGAGAGGAGAAGAGTGAGAGAAGAGAGAGTGAGAGCGAGAGAGAGTGAGAGAGGGAGAGGGAGAGCAAAGGAGAGAGAGGGAGAGAGTGATGAAGAGAGAGTGAGAGCGAGAGGAGAGTGAGGGACGAGGAGGGAGAGGGCGAAAGGAAGAGCAGAGGGAGAGAGTGATGAAGAGAGAGTGGAGCGGAGGGTGAGGATGAGGAAGAGAGAGCAAAGGAGAGAGAGGAGAGAGTGATGAAGAGAGAGTGGAGCGAGAGAGAGAGAGGATGAGGAAAGAGAGAGAGCAAAGGGAGAGAGGTGAGAGAGTTGATGAAGCAGAGAGTGAGGAAGCGAGAGAGGTGAGGATGAGGGAGAGAGATGCGCAGGAGCGTAGAAGAGGCAGAGAGTGATGAAGAGAGAGTGAGAGCGAGAGAGGATGAGGAAGAGAGAGAGCAAAGGAGAGAGAGGGAGGAGAGATGGCCAGAGGAGGGGAGAATGAGGAGGGAGGAGAGGGCGGGAGAGTCATGTGACCATATGTGGATCTAAATAATGGGCGGGTTGCATCAGTTGCGTTAGGTGCATCGTGCCGTTTTAACTGGCACATTATTTGGTCTGCAATAATAAAAGGGTAGTTGCCTCACGAAAGAGGTGGTGGGGCACTGTTGGGGTCCCAGCTTGTGTCGGGCCGTGGCGGGGGTCACAACGGGTGCACTGTTGGGGTTCCTTCAGCTTGTGTCGGGCCCGGACCGGGGGTCACCCAACGGGGCACTGTTGGGGTCCAAGCTTGTGTCGGGCCTGGCGGGCGGTCACCACGGGGAACTGTTTGGGTGTCCAGCTTGTTTGTCGGGCCCTGGCCGGGGAGTCAAGGGGGCACTGTTGGGTCCCAGCTTGTGTCGGGCCTGGGGGGGTACCACGCACTGGGGGGTCCATGTTCGCTGGTAACGGGCATGTTGGGGTCCCAGCTTGTGTCGGGCCCTGGCCGGTGGGTCACCAATACGGGGCACTGTTGGGGTCCCAGCTTGTGTCGGGCCCTGGCCGGGTCACATCGGGGCGACTGCTGGGGTTTTTTTTTTTTTTCCCAGGCTTTGTGTCCGGGCCCTGGCCCGGGTCCCAGTCAGACACGGATTACAGAATTACAAGCTTTGTCCCGTGGTTTCTGACTTTTTTTAGCTTTGTAAGCTTAGTTCCCGATCGTGAAATGGCAGTTTGGCGTGATCTGTAATCATGAATATGTTTTTTTTTAACATTTGAATCGACGTTTTCTGCGCAGTATTTATTTGATGGAAACAATTCACATTGTTTTTACTATTGGTGCCAAACTACGTCAACGCTGATCCAATGTTTTCACAGTTCATGCAGTGATAATCAAGCAGTGCTTCTGTTTAGGCTTGACTGATTTTCTATTTTGACTTTATTTGGTGTATTTATACCTGTTGTCAATTAGATTCATGTTTTTACAACGATCGACAGGTTGTTTTGTGGAGAAATCTGTAGGAATTACAGAAGTGGACATCACACTAGGGAACAGTTTATGCATAAATGTTTCACAAAGAAACAACTTTTTGGACTTTTCTAAACATTAAGTACAAAGAATAATGTCGACTCTCATGTATTTTTATTTATCAAATTAAACATTGTGCAATTAGATTAGTTTTTGCCCTGTGTTTTCTGGGTAAGTTTCCTAGTGTGATGTATATAAAACCTGGAAGTGAATTATAACTTAAAAAATTTACCTTCACAATTCTTTTTATCTTAACTGCAACTTTAGTTCTGAGTGTCACCTGTAGGGGGCACTTTTAATGTTTTTTTTTTTTTTTTTCTATTTAGTTTTTTTAAAACAAAAACGTACTAAAACTAATACTGAACGATGTAAGAAAGAAAGAAAAAAGTAAACATATATATATATAATATTTTTTACATGATTTTATATATATATATGTATATATGTATATTATAGCTACTGCATTTCGCTTATTTACACACCATATAGATTATTAAAATAATAATTAATAATAATAATTTTTAATATTAATTTAATTTTTTTTAAAGGAAAGGAAAGGAAAGTAAAAATCCGGGCTGGTGAAAATTGAGCAGGTATGAGGGCGGTACCTCAAAGGAAAGCATCTTAATAAACTGTGAGTCCTATTTTGTCCATTGTTTTTTGAATTCATCTATTTTCAAACTGAGTCCGGCGGTTTTGTTTCATGGCGCGTATGTCAGTTATGATGTCGTCCATTTTAGTATGTTCCAGAGATATCCGTCCTTAATGTGGTTTTTAACTGTTAAAGAGGTATTGACTGTGCCTTTTTTAAGTTTAAAGAGGCATGAAATGTGCCTTTTTTTAGTGTTAAAAGAGGCATGACATGTGCCTGGTGGATCGATGTAGTGTGTGGTTTGAGTAACAAACACAGAGCAGTTAAAGGTTAAGGTTTAGGCTTTTATTTTCCCCCGTGTCATTTGAAACCCATACCTTTTTCAACGCAATGGGGCTAAACGCAATGGGACCACCTCCAGGGTTTCTTAGTTAAGACTTGGGTTTTTTACCTGTTTTTTTTACATTGTGTGTATAATTCAGTCAAAGTATTAATCTAGTTTTTTTTATTATTATATTATTATTTATTATTATTATTATAAATATAATATTAATAATAATAATAATGATAATATAATTTTATTATTATTATTATTTTTATTATTATTTTATTATTCAGCTAACCCATTTTTTATCATCTGCATGTTATATTTTTTTAAAATATATTTTGCTATTATATTTGTTCGTTTTCACTGAAGGGTCATATAATGATGATTCTTGGCCGTGTTCTCTGTGTTTTAGCGCGACGCTGCTTCCGGCGGACGGGATTCTGATTCCAGGGAAAGACTTAAAAAGATCGACGAGAGCTCTTTGTGACGGGAGAGTCGGACACACGTGAAGAAGAACGGTGGAAAAAGATCCCCCATGATGCTCTCAGGTCAGTCACTGACCCCTCGAAACAGATCATGTTGGTGGACAGTCGTGCAATGGATAAAAGTCATCTTTTGTAGAACCAATTGGTACATTTTATACTCTGTTAATGGGGGAAAATGATTGTTTTTTGTATTTAAAGAATACATTTTTGGGACGGTGTAATACCTCATTCGTCAGGAGTGTCTTCCTGTAGAAACAGATCCAGTTGTAGTCATCTGGACTATTTGAAAAACAAGACGTTTCGCTCTCATCAAAAGAGTTCATTCTCTCTGAACCTACTCAGAATTCTGAGTAGGCTGCCCACCGGGCGGAGCCTTCTCGATGATAGCCTGTCCTGTTTTTGTTTACACTGTGAGTTTCAGCTGAAACTAAACCTCTTTGTTTACCTACACTGTAACGGGCCATATTATGTATCAATGATTCAAATTGAGATGTTAATTCCTTGGAAGATCTGCTCTTGTTATCATAATTCAGACAGCTTGTCTGTTCACTGCAGCTCTAGGCATTAACAACAGCCCACAGTGGAGGTGCATTTAACCAATCACAGTTAAGTATGAATCTAATAAATCGGTATCGGGGTCTAAGTTTTGATACACATCTTTTGGCATTCCTCGCGCTCGACTTTGGATCTGTTGTATTCAATTAGACTGCTGAAGCTTTAAAGTGTTTTCTGACAGTGACAATTCTGCTCCGTCTGTTTCTATAATATCAATCACTAAAGGATCTGTGCTTTATGCTCTTTTCCTGTCATGTAAAGCACTTTAGCGCCCGTGTGTGAATTCTAAGCATCTAATCATCTCAATCAAGGGTCTAATATGTCTATCAAGTGTTAACCGTGATTATCTTTGATACAGTCCAATTTGAGACTGGAATTTATATTTATGTTGCTGTCTTTTTTGACGGGGGTGGGAGTCATACGTTTTATTCTTTGTCCAATTTTTGTTAAATAAAATAAATAAATAAATAAAATATAAATATAAATAAATAATAAATCAAATAAATAAATAAATATAAATAAGATAAATAAATATGAAATGAAATAAAATGAAGTAATGAAATGAAATGAAATGAATGAAATGAAATGAAGAATGAATGAAATAAATGAAATAAAATGAAATATAATAAAATAGATAATAAAATAAATAATAAATAAATAAAAATAAATATAAAATAAATATAATAAATAAAAAAATAAATAAATAAAATAAATATAATTAAATATACTAAATTATAAATAATTAAATATAAAATAAATAAATAAAGTAAAATAAAGTATATTTTGCGCTCTTCCGTCTTCTTTCTCGTGGTCGCTCGACTCGTTATTTTTAGTTTTTTTTTTTTTTACAGTATGATGCAAAGGAACGGTACAACTACTCTTTGGAAGACGTACAACATACGTAAGGTGCTGGCCAACCCGCCATTTAAAAGTAACGAGTGAAAAGACGAAACGATAAATAATATTAAATAAAATTAAATTAATAATTTAATAACGTTAAATATATTAAATAAATTATAATAAATTAAATAAATTTAAGAAATTAGATAATCGACATTTAACATTAAAGATGGCAGTTGGTCCGGGTGCTCAACAGTTTGGTTGGAGATATGTTACGCACAGGCTCAGTGCAGATATAGAGGCTGGTGGCAGATAGAGCAGGCCTGTGGAATTAATCGAAAGCTTGGGAGATCGAGATTCATTCGCGCGACATAGACAATGATTGAGGGTTTTTTGACCAAGCGGTGCACAGCCAGTCCTCTGTCCGTAACAATGTGGTTTGGTACAGAGTTCAGAATTTGGAGGACGATATCTAATTATTTTATATGTTAAATGGCACCCATTTAAAAAGTCTGTCTAGTTTATGTTCATGGAATCATTACTAAAACCATTATTATTTTGTTTTTTAAAAGGCTGAATAAAAAGAATCGACGTTAGCTGGAGTTTTGGCAGTGCCTTTTCACATACAGTATGATGCTATTTACTAGTACTTCTCTTTATACGTTTGTTTGGCAGCTCTTGGCACACCCCGCCTCCTTTTTAGTCGACTAATCAGAGCACAGAGCACGACCACGGCACTGTAATGTCTATGTGCATGTAGTTTATTGCACTTATTATTAATTGTGCTGATTTAAAGCTGCGTCTGTTTCCCTCAGGCACTCACGTAATGGAGGGCTCGGGGAAAATGGTGGTGACGGCGGTGGGCGTGAACTCTCAGACCGGCATGATCTTCATGCTGCTCGGAGCCGAGGAAGAGGAGGACAAACCAGAAAAGGACGACAACGACAACAACAAGAGCAAGGACGACAAGAAGAAGAGTAAAAAAGACAAAAAGAGTGAGTTCAAAACCGGTTCAGGCTTGGACTCAATTACGGTTATGTTACTCTTTCTACAGTGACAAAAGATTTATGTTGATAATATTAAAGCGCCCCCTACAGGTCGGACGGCTCATTGAACTAAAATGCAGATAAGATGAATATATTTTAAATTTAGCTAAAAAATGTAAAAATGTCATCACAGAATAGCACATTTTTTAGGTTTATAATTTCACTTCCTGTTTGTGATTGATGACATCACACTGGGAAATGACTCAACAAACACTGGGAATTTTAGTTGACAAATAAAAAATACATGAAAGTGGCTTTATTTTGTTGAATTCATGTTTAGAGAGTCAAAAAAAGTAGTTTCTTTGTGTAAATTCTGCATAAACTTTGACTGGAACGAGTGTCCCTGCTGTGATGTCACTTCCTGTCATTTTCTATAGATTTTTGAAACGTTTTCTCCACAAACACCTGCTCGATCGGTGTAAAACTATCATTTATAGGTACAACAGGTATAAAACACAGCAACTAAAGTCAAAATGTTCACACGTGTAAGTTTTGACCACAAAAATGATGCAAAATGGGCAAAATAATGTGGTAAAGACAAAAATTAAAGAGAAAATGTTACAGATTGAAATAATTATATTAAAATGAACCTCCACATACGGTAGTTACTCTCAAAAGCCGTAGCTACCTGAAAAGTGTCACCAGGTGTTTTTGACGTAAACACATAACAAAAATCTAATTCCCACTACTTTTTACTTGCACTTTAATAGAAACTAACAACTTTATTGCCAACCGAGGCAGACATTTGAACTGAAGGCAGAAATGTGTATATGAACAAACACATACACATTTTATTTAAAAAGTAATAAGCAAAATGTTGTTTGCTTACGTGTGTTACAAATGTTCTTCTTATCCGCAGGTAAAAAGGAGTCTAAAAAAGGTAAGCTAAGCAACACATTATTTGACATCAGAAAGCTTTAACTGCAGAAACAGTTCTTTTGCACCTTAAGTAAATATAATAATTCAACATTTCATTGTGTGCACTGTCCAAACCTGACCCAAACCATGTCCTGTACGTTTCGGCCCGACACAAACCCGCACATCTGTTTTCACACACTTTATTTACTATTTCGACAGCAGCCGTTCTCTCCTTGTCTCCTTTTCTCATTTCAGCCCTGCACTTTTGTCCTCACAATGCATAATTTAGCTTCTTTATTTGCTTTGACGTTCTCCCTTTTGTCCTGAGAGACGAGAACACTTGACAGGCGCTGCGACAAAAGACGATCCAAACCGTCATCGTAAACGCAGCTCTCACTTTCCACGAACGGGGCACACTTCGGCCTCCTTTGTCGTGGTCTTTGACGGGCTCCTGAAGGCGTCACCTGTGCGCGAGCAGCAGGTGCTCTTGACCACGGCTCTGACTCCAGCGACGGCGATTAGGAACAAGCAGATTATCAGCCTAAGCGCAGCAGCTGTGTCCTCGTCCACTACTGCGGCCGCCGGACACTTCTAACCTCGTTATTGAGCAAGGATCAGCGCACACGTGACTTTACAACCCTTTCATTTGATTCATGTATATTATTATGGCTTTTCTTTTGATTAAATAGATGATAACAGAAATGGACTAGTGTTATTTAGCGCTTTTTAACACTGAAAGTCACTCTACAACTAGCTTTAGCGGGTGGAAAAGAGAGAACACAGACAGCAGCCATTTCTCACAGTAAAATGAAGCTTGGGCACTCTAGCTTCAGCTGCTTCCTGTTCATCGATGCTCAGCGCTTGCATTCAATTAAAACCTTTTTATTTCCCTCCGGTGCATAATGCATCTAACATCTGCCACACCCAATGTATGACATAACAAGACACGAAAACAAGTCGATGTAGAGAATGCAGAGGAATACACGCAGAGAAAGCTGAGGATAACCAAGATCTTTTTGTGAATTGCAAAGATGGCCTTATTCTATGTTCAAAGATTTGATTCAGAAAACATGGGTTGTGTTTGAGTGTCACGGCTCACGCATGGAGCATGGGACGCACTCGAAAGACGCGTGCCAAAGCGCTCCTGGCAGGTCTTGGTGGCCCGGGTCAATCGAAACTTGGCTTATGTCTGACTGAAGTGAGCCTGCCAGTCTATGCCAATAGCCACTCCGCCCACCACTAATGGCCCACTCACACGATCATACACTGGCAATGTGGTGGTCTTAAAAAGGCTACTGCCCAACCATACGTCTGTTGTATTGTTGTATTTAATTACATGCTTACATGAGTAACGTATGTATTTATTCATCCGGATCACATAGACTTTTTGGCAAAATGATTTGTTTTTTTTACATTTTTCTACTGCTCAGGACATTTGCTAAAATGTGAGTAAAGTGCATGATGAGTCTTGCCTCGTGTGCAGACAAACAGAAAGATGGCGCTCCGGTGGAGATGCAGCCGCTCAAAGACGGAGAAGCGAAGAAAGCCAACCCCCACAAGAAGGAGAAGTCTGTGCTGCAGGGCAAGCTCACCAGGCTGGCAGTGCAGATCGGCAAAGCAGGTACCGTTTGTTTAGGTTCTCTGAGGTCAAGATTGTGAATATGCACATGTCGGCATATAACTGGTGTTAAATAATGCCGGTTAATCAGTCATGAGTCATATTTCTATAGTTGCTGTTTCCTGCAGTGACTTCCCACAGATCCAGCTCAGTGCTCGCTGCAGAAGTAACAAATAATAACTCAAACGTATATCACTTTAGTACTTATTACTGCTGCGATGGGAACTGTCGCTTTGATTGAATAGTCTTCCAGGTTGAGCTGAGAATCCTTCTTTTACGTTGCTGTTTTTCAGGTCTCTTCATGTCGGTCTTAACGGTCATCATCCTCATCGTTCGCTTCGCCATCGACACGTTTGCCATTCAACAAGTTCCCTGGAACGTCGACTGCGTGCCCATCTACATCCAGTTCCTGGTGAAGTTCTTCATCATCGGAGTGACTGTGCTGGTGGTGGCTGTGCCGGAGGGGCTTCCTCTGGCGGTCACCATCTCTCTGGCCTATTCTGTCAAGGTGAACGCACAGCACCGCCTCCTGCCGACTCATTAGTCTCTAGTTTGAATGACTGTCATATGTCAGTTATTTTTTGTTCAGTTTTACAATGTTTGCAAAGTCTTCTTTTCTGATTTCAGAAAATGATGAAGGACAATAACCTTGTGAGACACTTGGATGCCTGCGAGACGATGGGAAATGCCACGGCGATCTGCTCTGACAAAACCGGAACGCTGACCATGAACCGCATGACCGTGGTGCAGTGCCACATCGCAGGGCAACACTACAGGAGAGTCCCACCTCCCGACGCCATCCCCCAAAACACCATGGATCTCCTCATCAAGGGCATCGGGGTCAACTGTGCCTACACCACCAAGATCATGGTACAACTGGAGCAACACAGTCTCTTAATTAGACAGGACAGCTTAGTGTTTATTACATGTATTCTGATGTCTCCACAGCCTCCTGAGAAAGAAGGAGGACTGCCTCGACAGGTGGGGAACAAAACAGAGTGCGCCCTCTTGGGGTTCGCCACAGACCTGCGCCGCGATTACCAAACCATCCGTAACCAGTATCCAGAGGAAACACTGTTCAAGGTCTACACATTCAACTCTGTGAGGAAGTCCATGAGCACTGTGCTCCGGAACCACGACGGCAGCTATACCATGTTCAGCAAGGGCGCGTCCGAGATCCTCCTTAAGAAGTGAGTACTGGACCAGAGCACGGGCACGAACTCGCCAACACAGTCAGATTTGAAGGTGAAATGTGCCGGAATAAGCATTAAACAAAGCGTTTTCTAGTCATTTTTGGGAGATGAACGAGCACTGCATGAAAAAAACAAGACATTTACTCACTCGTTGCATACATACTTCCTATTAGTCTGAATGAACTGCTGCCCGTCCAGGTGCTGCAGGGTCCTGTCGTCGGGTGGCGAGGTGAAGAACTTCCGCCAGCGCGACAGAGACGACGTGGCGAACAACGTGATCGAGCCCATGGCGTCCGAAGGCCTGAGGACCATCTGCCTGGCCTACAAAGACTTCCCGGCCACAGAGGGTGAACCGGACTGGGACGAAGAGGCCCACATCCTGACCGGACTCACCTGCATCTGCGTGGTGGGCATCGAGGACCCGGTGCGCCCGGAGGTAATGCCAACACCGCTTTATTTCAAGTACATATGAATCAATTCGACATGTTTTCTAAGCGTTCGTCTCGTCCGCTCGTCCGCTCCAGGTGCCCGACGCCATCAAGAAGTGCCAGCAGTCCGGCATCACCGTGCGAATGGTCACCGGGGACAACATCAACACGGCCCGGGCCATCGCCGCCAAGTGTGGGATCCTTCAGCCGGGCGAGGACTTCCTGTGCCTGGAGGGGAAAGAGTTCAACCGACTGATCCGGAACGAGCTCGGAGAGGCCAGTGCAATCAAATATGATCAATGAACAAAGTATAGAGCGTTTTACTCATGCGTCTGATACAAACACTAAAGTACATATATTACACTGTTGCCGAGATAGTACAAAGTAATATCAAAGTGTCAACCAAAACGCTGCACTTCTGAATACTTGGAAATACTCCTTGGCAGTATAGTTTTTTATTACACGTCTTCTCCCCCCACAGATCGAACAGGAGCGGATTGACAAGATCTGGCCCAAGCTCAGAGTCCTGGCTCGCTCCTCCCCCACTGACAAGCACACCCTCGTCAAAGGTCAGACTCCTCCCATCATGCGTCACGTGACACGGGGAAAGTTGCCTCGTCTTTGCTGGAGCGGATTAGAAGGGTCTGAGTGTTGGCGCTGCCTTAAAGTGACGTGTGACAGGGTTTTACAATTTTCTAATTTTGACTCTCGAAACATGAATTCAACAAAATAAAGTCGCTCTCATATATTTTTATTTGTCATATAAAAACAATTGTGACATTAGATGAGTTTTTTCCCAGTGTTTGAGGTGTAATTTCTTAGTATGAGGTCATCAATTACAAACAAGATACATTATAAACCTAATAAACCTGCTATTCGGTGATAAAATGTTTATATTTTTTAGCAAAATTCAAAATATATACTTATCTTAACTGCATTTTAGTTCAATGAGTCGTCCAACCTGTCAGAGGCACTTTAAGTGAATCGTAACAGGGTCCGGCGTGTAGTGGGACCTCCCAAAGGGTCTGGCCCTGTTCGGTTCCGGGTCTGCGAGATGATTGGATAAGAGAGAACGCAGACTTGGGCAAAAACAAAACGGCAAAAATCTGATACGAACAGAAAATACAGATGCTGACTTGTGTTTGGCGTATTTCCAAAGGGACGCTAACTGTAGATGCTGTGCCGCCAGATTTAGCAAAACAAAGCTAACACACGTTAGCATGACATGACATATATTATATTTCCTGTGCATAATGCATGTAAAATAAGCCAAACCAAATGTGTTCCATACCGTAAACACTGAACATATCACATATTTGTCTTTGCACCCTGAAGGAGCCATGTTTGATTTGGGTTTCTCTTATTGGTTAATGTTTGATTTGGGTTTCTCTTATTGGTTAATGTTTGATTTGGGGTTCTCTTATTGGTTAATGTTTGATTTGGGGTTCTCTTATTGGTTAATGTTTTGATTTTGGGTTCTCTTATTGGTTAATGTTTGATTTGGGTTCTCTTATTGGTTAATTTTGATTTGGGGTTCTCTTTATTAGTTAATGTTTTGATTTGGGGTTCTCTTATTGGTTAATGTTTGATTTGGGGTCTCTTATTGCGCTTAATGTTTGATTTGGGGCTCTCTTATTGGTTAATGTTTGATTTGGGGTTCTCGTTATCGGTTAATGTTTGAGTTTGGGTTCTCTTATTGGTTAATGTTTGATTTGGGTTCTCTTATCGGTTATGTTTGATTTGGGGTTCTTTTTTAATGTTTGATTTGGGGTTCTCTTATTGGTTAATGTTCCCCTGAATTGAAAAGGTTGAGTCAGAACAGATTCTGCGATGCGTTCAGTGGATCTCGGAAGCGTTTTTCTCCATTTAACACGGCACTGTCGCGCCAACAGGAATCATCGACAGCACGGTCCTGGAGCAGAGGCAGGTCGTGGCCGTGACCGGAGACGGAACCAACGACGGCCCCGCCCTCAAGAAGGCCGACGTGGGCTTCGCCATGGTAACTACACATAACTACACTGAATTCATTTGATTTGATTTTTCAGACATTAATGAAGACTTCAGGTGCATTATTCATTTTTGTTGACTAAAATATTTTTTTAATAGTTTTTTGTGAATGTCATATTTTCATATTAAAAAGTTATCATAATGAGTAAAATTATGACTAAAATTACATACATTTGTACCGACTAAAACGACGACTCAAAGTGGATATTTTTGTTGACTAAGAGTACTGATATTTCCGTTGAATAATAAAACCAAAATGTATTTTCTGGTTGACTAAAACTATTATGGATTCAGTCGACAAAATTGGCATGACATATTTGACTAGTTGATTAAATCTTTACCAAAACTAAAAATAATTTTAGGGAAAAGACTTAACGCTGTTCTGTTGTGACAAAAATGTAAAAATAAATATGTTTTAATTAATGATGCAAAAGAAAATAAGACAAACAAGACAGAAAAAAAGTGTTAACTAAATAAAATCAATATATGCATCCAGTGGGAGGTGTACTTTAGAATGTACAAGTACAGTATATTCAAGAACCTAATACCTTTCTTTCCTCAGAATATGAAAGGCAGTAGCAGTTTTAAGCACTAATACACAAATGTGACATAAATAGATTCCGTGTTCAGTGTGTTTACCCTGTGTCCGTGTTCAGGGCATCGCGGGGACCGACGTGGCCAAAGAGGCGTCCGACATCATCCTGACCGACGACAACTTCAGCAGCATCGTCAAGGCCGTGATGTGGGGCCGAAACGTCTACGACTCCATCTCCAAGTTCCTCCAGTTCCAGCTCACCGTGAACGTGGTGGCCGTGATCGTGGCCTTCACCGGAGCGTGCATCACTCAGGTGCGAACACGCCGGAGGACCAGGGTTCAACACAACACGGCAGCATAGAATATCCATTTATTGGGGGTTATAAAATGCTGACCCCCCCAGTTCTTCATTATGCTGAATTTGAGTCTGATATAATGTATAAAATTATTGTTTTAATAATTGTTAACATGTCGAGAACATGCCTGTGCAGTCATGTTCATGATTTCTCTGTGCAAGCTGATTTACCTGTGTCTGTCTCCTCCACGTCTGGCTCTGCTCCTGCTGCACCCAGAGCGAAGCGAGTGGGAGCGAGAGAGAGAGGGCCTGTGAAGGATATTTGTAATCATTTAAAATGATTGATTATTACTTTGTAATAGGCTGATTAATTAGTTTTAAATGTCTCATTGCTCAGGTGCTTCTTCAGTCTGACTCAAAACTGCAACTAAAATTAAACTACCGTATTTTTCTGCCCTATAAGGCGCACTGGATTATAAGGCGCACTGTCAATGAATGGTCTATTTTTGAACTTTTTTCATAATATAAGGCACACCGGACTTTAAGGCGCATTAAGCTAAACAAAACAGTCCCAACCTTGTTCAATGGAAACACGTTCTGACACAGTCTGATACGCTAAATCAAACCTCAGCATATTCACAGTAGCTTAAAATGGCTCAGGTACAACACGTAAAAAAACAGTCTGATACCGCTGAATCAAACGTTGGCGTATTCACAATAACTCAAAATTGTTCAGTTAACACTATAAAACACGTAAAATAAACATAATACACTCACTTTTTCAGTTTATTCCCTCGTCCACAAATCCTTCAAATTCCTTATACACACACATGTAATATTATGGCGACGCACAGTATTACTCCGCGACGCTCCTGGCTACGGTAGCCGTAATGCTGCAAGCGGTGCGGCTTTGTAGTTTACCAAAGTTGTGATAAAACATTTTGACGGATTTTTGAGCGCTGTGTACCACATAAAAATCGGTTCGAGGTCAGTTAAGCACAACCAGAATTAATCCATATATAAGGCGCTCTTGGTTATAAGGCGCACTGTCATTTTTTGAGGAAAATAAAGGTTTTTAAGTGCGCCTTATAGTGTGGAAAATACGGTACATTGCATTTCAATACGCATCCTTTTTATATACACTATACACTATATATACCTTATGATGAGGGATCACAACCATAGCATTATCAAAAGCTCATGAAAGTATTTTTTACATAATCATTCCTGTTGGGAATTTGTTTTTAATTATTATTATTTCACAAACTAACAAAAAATAAGAAGACCTGAACACTCTTACAACACACATAATATAAAATATAACATTCAACAAACAAACATCACGTTTTTACTTTAAGAAACAGGACTTTTTTACATTGACATTTATTGACATTAACAAACAGTAAGTAAGAATAATGTCAATATGTTGAAATATGTCGGCCATGACCTGCATATGTCTTCTTTGTTGTTTTTTGTGCTGCATCGCTGATAAACCGATCAGTTGCGGTCTTAAACGTCCGTGTTGTGTTTGCCAGGACTCGCCGCTGAAGGCCGTGCAGATGCTGTGGGTGAACCTGATCATGGACACGTTCGCGTCGCTGGCGCTCGCCACGGCGGCCCACCGAGTCGCTCCTGCGCAGGAAACCGTACGGACGCAAGAAGCCGCTCATCCTCCCACCATGATGAAGAACATCCTGGGACACGCCGTCTTACCAGCTCTGCGTCATCTTCAGCCTGCTTTTTGTCGGTCAGCCAAACCTCACACTTTTTATTGATTCATTTTTGACAGAAAGCAGCGTGTTTTAGTTGGGCGAAAATGAGTATTGTTACTAACGTTGATCTTGTTGGCCAGTTGGATTTATATTATAAAGCAAGAGACACTGCCACTGACAAATAGACCCTTATAATGTCATCATAATGAGATAAATGGTATGAATTTAAGCGTTTACTAACAAAAAGTGAGCTACAATTTTGAATTTCTAGTGTAGAAATGTCACTTTTCAATGAACAAGGACTTAAAACACAATGAAAAACGATCAATATTGTATTTGTCCAGTAAAACCCAACCATTTTTATTTGCCGTCATCAAAAATGCTAAATGTGTTCATAATAATGGCTCGTTCCAGCCGTCGGGCTCTCGGATCGTCGCGCTGCAACGCCCGTTCAACTCGGAATTCCTACTCGAAAGATTTCGGAGCCCAAGTTAGAAAATCGAACCCTGCGTTTGATGATCTGACAGCTTCATTGGTGATAGTGTCATTTAGCCTTAGTGTCTCTCTTCTGTTGACCCGCTGTGTGAGAACCATGGTGAGAACCCGCTCCCGCGCAGCCTCTGCAGTTACAAATGGGCTGTGGCGTTTCTGTTATGCTAATGCTGCTAACGGACGCATGATGCTAACGTAAACGAAAGCAAAAGTTCACTCTCAAACCATGTTTTATCGTCTGGAAATGTAATAATAATGTCTAGGGTAATAATCAATTGGATCCACATTTTGTCTGCGCTTCAATTTGAATCTTTTATGACTTGATTCGAGTCGTTACGGTAACATACTGGTACTGGTTTGTCTGACATGACGACTGGAACACAGAAACTCAAAGAAAATGTCAACCTCCGAGGACTACTGGAACTTAGCATTATCACCCCTTAGGTAAACAAAATATACACAATATAACTGTAAATGTCTTTAAACCAGGGTCTTATATCGCTCACATGTCTCTGAGGGGTTTTTATTTGCCAAAACCTGGATTTTTTACATTTTGTGATATTTCTCCACTGAAATCACAGCATGTATTTGTTTAAAAACTTTAAATGGCCCTTAAAAAATGTGGATGTTTCTTTGGGATGTTTGAAAAGGGAGGTTGCCAAATATTAATTCGTATCAAATTTACCATCTCTTAGAAATGTGCCAATGAACAGGAAAAGCTGTTTGTTCATAATATATATATGTATTAAGTATATGTATGTATGTATGTATGTAGTGTGTTATTGCTTTGTCTTGAATCGCCATTATCAATTAATCAATCAATCAGTCCTAAAACTAAACAAGAACCCTAATTCATTAAAATAAATGCGCTCTAATGGCGAGAAGGCTAAAATGTTGTGTGTGTGTCAATGCGAAGTGTAAAAAGTCTTTGTAAAGTGCCTTCTACTCAGTGAAGCTGCCGTTTCTCTGCAAAACCGACCCAGTAAAGTAACAAACAGGCCAAGTTACGGGTCAGGTCTGTGGAGCCTGTTAAACTCCCGTCTCCGTCTGTCTCAGGCGAGCACTTGTTCGACATCGACTGCGGCAGGAACTCCCCTCTTCACGCGCCGCCCTCGGAGCACTACACCATCGTCTTCAACACGTTCGTCCTGATGCAGATCTTCAACGAGCTCAACGCCCGAAAGATCCACGGCGAGAGGAACGTGTTTCACGGCGTCCAAAGAAACCCCATCTTCTGCAGCATTATCCTGGGGACGCTTGTGGTGCAGGTGACGGCAACACAGCAGAGTGACGGACCAGAAAATGTCATGATGTAGTTACTTTTGCGTTGTCTACGTTTATTTCGAAAGCACTTTTATGGCCCAAAGTGATGTAAAAGGGAAATATAAAGTGCGATCTGATACAGCATACAAAGACATTACAATTGTTCTGCCCAGCGTGCGCAAACAAATGGGTTTTCTACAAAGACCCTCTGGTTTTTAGCCTCGATTTTGACCGTCGGAACCTCTAAAATCAAAATGAAATCATAATCCAAGGTGTAATAGAATGTAATAAAACCACGTGTTCTCGTTTTCAGCATTAGCCAGTGTTATTACATGCTGAAACCCATGATATTATTAATTACATCTATGTTTGCTGGTCATTTACACTGCATACTGGATTAAGGTTAGGATTATGACCAGAATGATCAGAAAATAACCCTTAGTGTTATGACCGGCGGAAATGGCCGCGTAATAACCACAATTACACGTACTTTTATTTACCATACTACAATTGTGCTGGAGTATGGAGTATTTTCAGTGTCTGATCGCTGTGTTTTCAGATCCTCATCATTCAGTTCGGGGGGAAGCCGTTCAGCTGCGTTCCGCTCAGCGCCGAGCACTGGCTCTGGTGTGTGTTCTTCGGCCTCAGCAGCCTGCTCTGGGGACAGGTCCGGCACAAGCGCACACTTTTACACACAATTAGAAACATTTACACACATTAAACGAGCAAGCAACGTTCTTGGATGTCGTAGAGCGTAGTTTAGATCTGAAACGGACCCGGTGGGTAAAATATGCTCTTGTAATGCAGATGTTTGGTTGCTCTCTCTGTTATTCCTAAACAAAATACGTTATCTTTCAGTTTTAATTCATTCAGACTTTATTTGCCCCAACTGTTCTAAACTCGTCACTCCTGGAAGGGTCTGCTGTAGTCACAATAATGAGCAGGAAACCACAAGATTAAAAGACACATTTGGCATTATTGTTCTTGGCCTTTAAACATACTCTTGAGTGTCTTTACTTTGGCGTCACATGTTGTAGAAAATTGGCATATTAAAAGCACACAAAACTTTCGCCCGCCAAGAATGGAGTTAGCGCGCCATCGTCTGGCGGCAGAGGGAATTACATAGGGGAGATGAACAAACCTAGCGTGATTTGAGGCAGAAAAGCTCAGAGCGAGTCTGATGTTTCACGGACTATAAAACAGCAACAACAACAGTGTTTTTTTCTGAGGCTCAGGTGGAGAGGACTTACTAAACACGATTCATCAAACTAATGTATATTGAATTACGCTAAATGTTGTAAACAATGTTGTAACAAGCTAAGAAAAAAAAGAATAATTGCATAATATGTGTCCTTTAAAAACTAAAATAGTTACTTTCTAGTTCTGACAATAAAAAAAAATAAAAATTTAAAAAAAATAATAATAACAATAACAATAATAATAATAATAATAATAATAATAATAATAATAATAATAATAATAATAATTATAATAATAATAATAATAATAATAATAATAATAATAATAATAAAAGCCAAACACAACCTTCACAGACGTTTAACTGCTGATGTCCCTGTTCTTCTCGTGTCCGTTGCGTTCATCTGGCCTCTGCTGGCTCTGTGGCGCCCCCAGGTGGTGACCAGCGTGCCGACCCGGTTGCTGACGTGCCTGAAACCCGCGGGGCACAACACTCAGCGAGACGAGATCCCAGACGAGGAGCTGGAGCTGCAGAAGGACGACTTCGAGATCGACCACGCGGAGATGGAGCTGAAGAAGAGCCGCGTGCTGTGGTGCCGAGGCCTCAGTCGCATCCAGACACAGGTCACTATAGCAACACACTGAGGGGCGGGGTCAAGAGGGTCCAATGTATATAGACCTTTTAACATGCTGAGTCATCACAATGTTAAAATTGCACAATGGAGGTGGCTGGAGCAGACCATAACACATTTTAATGATTAACTGGTATCAGATCTTAATAGTAAATGGTAGAAACAAAATGGTGTTTGCTTTTCTATTGAAGGGATGGAAAAGTAGTATTTTCTATCCTCAAAATGGTATTTGATCCTCATCGATTGTGCTAAAGTTTGTATGTGTGAATCGATTTAATTGAATAATTTGAATAATTGGCAACTAATTTAGTAATTGAAGAAGAAGAAGAGGTTTATGATTTAGAAAAGACAAGAATTATATCAAAATGACAGGCAAAAAGTATGCATTTAGTGTTTTTGATTAAATCGCTACATGAATGTATTAGTGAATCTCAGCACTAACATCGAATTAAAAATCTAACCATTTAACAGTTGGCAAAAACAGCCACTCGAAAAGGTCAATAATCAAGCAGATTATTTGGACATTGGGAACCGTTATATCCAGGATTGAGGGGAAACATATGTTGTTTCCACTCAAACCTCAATTATTTTAAAATATATTTGAAAATATGAAATGATCCTCTTTTTATAATTGTAATTCCGTGTGGTTCTTTGAGATTATGATGGCAAAACCTTGATTATTTGCTCTGCATTTTTTCTCTATGTAATATAATTTGTGGTGGTTTTATGTATGTGTGCCATGTGGAGCCACGACAGGGGCATCGCAACTGATACAGTTGACCCTCTGTGTGTGTGTTGGTGTCGTCCTGTTGACCCTGTGTGTGTTTTTTGTGCTTCAGATCCGTGTGGTGAACGCCTTCAGGGACAGCGTGTCTCCGTACGAAGGCCTGGAGACGCCCGAGTCGCGCAGCTCCATCCACAACTTCATGACGCACCCGGAGTTCAGGATCGAGGACTCCGAGACGCACATCCCGCTCATCGACGAGGTGGACGAGGACGAGCCGCCCACCAACCGGAACTCTGTGCACCTGCCGCACCCGCCGCAACCGCCGCACCCGCCGCACCCGCCGCACCAGCCGCTGCACGCCAACGCCAACGCGTCACCGGGCCCCAGCTCCTGTCCGAGTCCAGAAACTCCACTCTGCAGCGCTGCCCCGGGAGTCCACTGCACAGCCTGGAGACCTCGCTCTAACTGTCCACAGACACACACTCACACACACACACACACAACCTCCTAATAACCAGGAAATGTTGTAGGAAACCAATCAAATTTGGCAGAATCAGCCTGTGCAAAACCTTTAACGGCTTCTCCGTCTCAGTCGCACAATCGATTGTTGAGGCCTTGGCATCTTGATCTTGGATGTTTGTTGCAAATTTTACACTGTTAGAAATTATATATATATTTTTTACCCTGAAAAAAGAAAAACAAATCCAAGTGAGAAATTCTCCCGTATTTAAAATTCCAAATCTGATTATACAAGTGATCTTCCATAAATAACTGCATTACATGGACTGAATTCGAGTTTTTTTTACCATTTGTTTATTAAGTTGACCATTGAACTTCACGCATCACTTCCGAAAATATGTAATTTAATAATAATAATAATAATAATAATAATAATAATAATAATAATAATAATAATAATAATAATAATAATGATAATAACAATAATAATATTAATATTAATATTAATATTAATATTAATAATAATACATACATACAGTAAATCTGGTGTTGGATCAGTTGAACAGACTTCCGAGTATTGCGTTGGTGTAACCAGCTGCACAGCTACGCCTCTGCTGACATTTGCCTTAAAAACCGCTGTTTCACCCACAAAACCCCCCCAAAAAAGACACTGTGAGAGATAAGAGAGACTACACTGAAAATAAACCCCCCCAAACAATCGAAGCTGACGGTCGGTTGCTGTTGCTTCCAGCTGCAGCCTGAACGGTCTAGTCTGAGTTGCACCAGCTCCACATCCGGTTTAGTTTAACACTGAACTATCGACCCCAAACCCAACTTAACAGATCCCGCAGAATGCCCGCCCACTTTTGTCCAAGGCCCATCCAGTCAGAGGGCTCATATTAGCCACAATATATGAGCGTTGTACAGAAGAGTTATTAGATTAGAGTGCTAAATGTGGGAGATTGGGTTTGCAGGAAATTGGATAAAGATATACAAAGGGCGGCAGGTGAAAATACTGGTCTGTGTATCCAGTTCTTCGAGAGCATTGGTACCAGGAGTAGGCCCGGGGGAATTTATTTACTTTTTATTATACGATCAGGGTTTGGGCTCAGTACATGTTGTTGGCCTGGCACAACATTATACTGCTCATCATACAGAGGCAAACACAGGGTTACAGAGTTTTGAATGTAAAAACAAAACTTTGGTTAAAGGAATTATTCATGGGAAAAGTTTTACTACACTATTACATGTATGTACTCCACCAGGAAGCGATATCACCTTCTATACTAATATTATAGAACTGATTGCAAACCACTCTGAGGGAACCCTAATCTGTTGGCGGCGATTGGAATCTTTATGTTCAACCTGCATTAGACGTAACAAACAAAAGGGGGAACTAGAAGAACAATAAATAGCAAATCCCGCAGATTAATGAAGAATATAGGACTGATATCTGGAGGGGGATTCTATCCTAGTGTCCTAGTGTACGCCAATACACCTATTTCTCTAATCCGCATACAATCTACTCTAGAATAGACTACTTGACAAAATCACAGAGGCAGATATAGGCACAATAGACTTAAGCGACCTTGCCCCTGTCTACATTAGCGTAGACTTGGAGAAAAAACACACTTTGGAGGTTCAATGCCAGTCTGCTTAATAACTCTTTGTTTAAGGAAAAAACTGTGGCACCAGGAGGCAAACCTGGGACTATCCTGTGGCTCAAAAAATATTGGATCGAAATGAACAACCCACTCAATTTTAGAACCTCAGAACTCCTGCCATGGACACAACGAATGGATACCTTTTGGAGCGTACTTTTGGCTGCAGAAAAAAGGCCATCACAAAGAAATGGATGACACAAACCACACCAACGATCGAGGACTGGACGGACATAGTAACAGACATTAGACAAATGGGGAAAAGAATCGCATCCAGGCTGAATTTGGATTTTTGACAGACTTTGGACCAGATGGGACTTCTATCTTCATTTGAATGTGCCGTGATTTTGTTAGCGCTCCCTGTGTTCTTTTTATTTTGTTTTTTTTGCTCTCTGGTTGTGTCTGGTTATGTTCTTTCTGTGTTTTAAGCAACAGTTTTAAAAACCACACATTTTTCAGTTTTCGGTATCTACATGCACGCAAACCAATTCACCAAACCGATGCAGTAATGTTGTTTTGTTTTTTTCTTAGAGGTGACCCACTGATGCTTTGTCGCGCTTTCTCTTTTTCTCTCTCTCTTTCTTTTTCTCTCTCTCTCTCGGTATAGCGTAAAACATATACTTTAAAGACGTACAACTACAGTAGGTGGCGGTAAATGCACCTTTTCGGGTGGCTGCCAACCGCCATTAAAAGTAACAGAAGAAGAAGAAGAAGTTATCGTGGATGTTGGATAACGCCCAGAATTCTGTGTTTTGAGGTTTTGTGAATGCTAAAAACATTAATCGTCATAGAAAATGTGAAGTGAAGAACCGTTTTGGCCAAATTAACTGCGTGAACTGATTTTGTGCTGAGCCATAGCCCTTTTTACAGCCCCAAACTGTTATTCTTCCACTGTAACTGTAACTTCAATCAATGATATAGGACTAATGACTTAAAACATCTAAACTAGTCAATGATATTCTGAATTTAAGACATTTTAACTTGAATTGTTAAATAGCTTTAAAATAGTTTGATGAGTTTAGTTGAATTGTATGTTTTTTTTTAAAGCTTGATTGGAGCTTGGTGTAAAAAAAATAATAATAATCTAAAATGGAAAAAAAGACTTTGTTTGGAGATTGTGAAAAGTGTAATTCATTCATGTATTTTTCAGTGATGCAAATACTTCTTCTTATCTGTTCTGTTTTGTGAACTTTAGCTTTAAATAAAAGTTTTTATTATAATACGTCCATGATTTGTCATTTTGGATGGAAACCCTGTGAAATGTGTCACTTTTGAATCTTCACTTTTCTAATCGAACACTTTAATTTTGCCTTCTCCTTTAACCCTCCTTTGTTTTTGCTGCCCAAGCTTCTGTCCCTTTATTCCTGGTCCAGTTGCTTTCTGTGTGTTACGATTGATAAAAACAATGTAAAAACAACTTTCCCTCTTTTTCAGCAATTTTATGTGGTTCCCCAAGTAGTAATGGCTGTATTGTTAGTAAAGAAGTGTCTCCTATTTCTATAATGTCTAAACGTTATGAATAATATGTATGAAGCCTTGGTGACCCCTAAAATATAGATAAAACGGATATATGGTCATATTGAGATGGGTACTACTCAGTTACATTTAGACTCAACTACATTTACTTGAGTAACGTTTTAATAAAAGTTTAATAACCTAAAACAAAACAAATAATGCCATCGTCGAGGTGGTGTCCTTCCCTGTTTTTGACGTAAGATGGCACTGATCCGTCTTCTGTAATTCACAGAGGAAGAAGACAGCTCCAGCCAATCAGAACGCGCCTGGGAGTCACGTGACGGGCTGCAGTAGATTTGAATTGAGAGCAGTGTTTTCGTCTTACCGAGGGACAAAAAAAAACACAAGAATTTTCAAAAATATAACTTTCAGGTGTGTATTTCTTCATCTGAACAACTTTCTGATGATAAACGGTTGTTAAACACTCGTCGTCACTTAAAAAAACCCAAAACAAAACGGTATTTGTATGATTTATGAAGCTAACCGTCAGTTTCTCCTCCTAGCAAAACACGCTAACTTCAAAGCATTCTGACGTTTTAAATTCTATACCGCACAATAACAAAACATCTCGTTATATGTTTGGATGTTGAGCAGTTTGTTTTCGCACTGGATTGGATCAGAAAAGAGGCAGATTTGGGATGGATCGCGGAGCAAACAGCGGTGAGTTCCGTCCGCTAAATCGAACTGTTCAAATCGCATTTCACGTTTAATTTCACCCGTTTTTTTCCTTCCGTTCAGATTTGTTCTTTTTGCCGGATGAAAAGTTTGACTTCGACGTTTCACTTTCGCCAGCCAGGTAAGAAATAATCTGACACAAACATGATCACAAAACAAGTGTAAATCCACTAACTTTACACTTAGACGCGTGATTATTTAATTTCTCTCTATAAATGACTGTTGAAATAATCGTAGTCGTATTTTGATCATCGTTATCTTGATTATACATGACAAGATACCTTTTCTTGACAAAGGCATTGTTGAATAAAAAGGTCAAAAATGAATATACCATAATTCTGAGTTTGGACGTAACGATATAACATTTTAGTGTTTCGATTATTGTGAGAAAAAGCATCACGATTTAACGATTCTTCACGATTATTGAGACTGTGACCAAACAACAGTGAAATATTTAAGTTTCTTTCCTATTCAACTTAAGGCCATTATTATTATTATTATTATTATTATTATTATTATTATTATAATAGAGTTTTTTTTCATGTATTCTGGGTTATTACAAGTTTAAACCTGGTTTGCTGGTTTTTCTGGCTTAGTCCTTAATTAATTCTGCTTTAGACCTGGTTTGATTCTGGGTTAGTCTTGGTTCCGACCTGGTTTGTAGCCTATCCGGCCCATAGGCCGTGGCCCCCTGAGTAATCTGCCCCTCGGGAAAGATTAAGTTGAATAGCCCTGGTCTAACATGTGACTGTTTCTCAAGTTTGTCACCGGCTTTACGAAAATGAACTTTCTGAAAGACAAAATCAAGTGAAATGTGACAAAAACAGCCAGATAAAATAAAGTTCTTTACATTTAGGTCTATTTTTTGGGCCGTATAATGAGCAAAAAAGACTTAATTTTGCTTCTAAAACTGTCACGATTATTATTTTTTGGTTCGTACGATTATATTGTGACCTGAATAATCACGATTATCGATTAGCCCAATGACCGTGACATCCTTGTTTCTGAGTTTCATTATTAATACACTTTATTCAAAAAGATTCTCTCTATATTTTTCCAACTTTCTTTGCTCGTTAATGTATTTTAAAAGTCTCAATGTACAACAGAAATATTCTCGTCGACTCTTAAAATAATAGTTTCAGTAGTAGTTAAGACGATTGGTGAACATAAAATAGTCCCACTAAATCTACTAACCAACTATACTATTAACTAACGAGGCAAGATGATTCCATTGCTCAGTTTGAGTTAAAATTAGGTTTGTTACAGTCAATAATCGATTATTGCACGCGATATTCTACAATAAAGAATCAAATGCATTTTAACAACAGTATTTCTTTGATAAACAACTATCTTCATAAACATTTTGGGAACGACGGCCATTTTAATCATCAGAACAGAACGGCGAGTATGACAAAGTTGTAGCGCCGTCACCAAATACTCGTGGCAATATATCGACACAG
Source organism: Chaenogobius annularis (assembly GCA_015082035.1). Taxonomy (NCBI): domain Eukaryota; kingdom Metazoa; phylum Chordata; class Actinopteri; order Gobiiformes; family Gobiidae; genus Chaenogobius; species Chaenogobius annularis. Next base: position 88,516 of record BJKM01000034.1, read on the forward strand.
CAGCCCACAGTATCACCAGACGTAGTCTTTACTAGTTCTATTTTTTAGCACGTTCACTGGGGAAAACGTCATAATCGGGAGTTAAGCGTATTCGGGTCGAAGTTAAAAGTAACTGAAGTAACGGAAGCAAAACGACAACAAAAGAAATCAACACTTCTGATTTGCAAGACAAGTAGTTGCAGTAATTCTTCTAGACAAAGTAGAATGATACTTGAATCAGATAAAGGTTTATTGCCATTGTCAGTGAAAAGGTGCAACTTGAAACAACAATATAGTAGCAAGATATAAAATACAAATAATACTAATAAGGCATGAATACAAAAATGGTCGACTTCTACTACATAACTGAATATAAACAGACTTAAACCTCCACTGGGACTATTAAAGGCACATTTTTTTGACATATTCCTGATGGACTGCAGAATTTTGAGGGACGGCATTATTGATTAAAATGCACAAAATGTTGATTTTCAATTATCCTGACAGTGATATTCAGACAAAATGTTCACAAAGCATCTGGAATGTGCTCAAATGTGCCCGTGAAGGTCTGTGTTGAAGATCGCACACGTGTATCTATATGGACCGTCCGATTTACCACAAAAGTGCAGAAACATCACTTTTTACTCTTTATATGCTGTTTTTGCTGTCATTTTAAGAAGATTTAATTATTGTCAATATACTAAATAATGCAACTGTGCCGCCCCTTTTTTATAGATTGGATTCCCTATAAGGAGAATTACAAAATAAATAAATGGGCATTGGAAATTAAAAACGAAAATAATATCATCATCAATATTTTGGTGTTATTCCGGCCTGTTATGACCAGTTTTCCTCTCTGCGCTGCAGTTCCACCGGCGACGACTTCGAGGACGAGGTGTTCGTCGGACCCGTCGGCCACAAAGAGCGGTGCGTCTCCGTGACCGTCGCGTCTCGCCTCGAACACCGGCGCGTCAAGTCGAGCTGGAGCCCGCTGTCCGGGGACCAACTGGAGGCCATCCGCGAAGAGGCCCAAAAAGTGTCCGACCAGCTGCAGGGTTCAGAGCGCGCGCCGCCCGAATCCGAAAACACGGACCCGAATTGCGCCGTTTTACAAAAGAATGAGTTCGTTCACGACGCGGAGGCCAAACTGAGCATGCTTTGCGGGCCCGTTTCGACCGTCCTCAGCCCGATTAAAAGACAGACTTTTTGCGTACACGATAGCCCTTTGAAACAGCTGCCTCCCGCAATTCAGAACCGCATCCTGAAAGCTCGCAGCCCGAAAACAAGCGTAGGAACGACTAAACACAGCCTCCGACCCGCTGGGAAAGCACCGCCGACGCAGCACGTGCCGCCAAGAGCCACGAGAAGCGGCGCCAGTCCGATCGCGGGGGCGAGAGCGCAGGCCAGGGCGCCGCTGAGAGGCAGAACCGGGATCCGCGTCGCTGTGGTTTTACCCAGTCGACCCGCGGCGCCGACGGCTTCGCGACCCAACACCAGGAACCAGGTGGACAAGGCCAGGCTGCAGCCGCCCAGCAAAGTAAGGGAGCGGATGCAACTTAGGTTTGCAGTGGCGTGTTGGGGGGGACGCGGTGCCACACCACTCCAGTTTGTCTTTTCATGTCTTCAAGTCCAAATCACAAAGACTGGACTTATTCACGCAACACCGTTTCCTCTACAAACAACTAAATATTGTGTTGACTCACGTCTACAACCTGCCAAGTGCAGTATACTCTAAAATACTGTATGTTCTGGAATACAGGGGAGTCTTGTATTAGTTTAAATGTCACTTTTCTACTCGAATGTTAAGAATCAGACTATAAACATGCATTCATTGCCAAAATCTCAATTATTAAGTATATACTTTTCTTTCTTTTTAATATCTGTGGTTTCAATGTTTCGACTGCTTTTCCGCAGACCTGGTTCATCTTTTTCTAATTGGATATTTTCTATAATTGTGCAGCCACAACTATTATTTTACTCTCTTACTTTCATTGAGGTGAAATAGATTTGGAACTCGTGAGTCAAGACTATGTTTAATTGTGCACAAAAGACACATTTAACCTTAGTTCTCCTTTTAAGGCAGTAACATCTTCATGGAGACGAGACGGTGGCAGAACAACACACCAGAAAAGCAGTCGTTAGCGATTAATCAACTGATAATAAAATAATGATAGTTGTGATAATCGTAATTGTTATCTGGCTTATACAAAAATACCTTTTCATAACCGACAGTGGCATTTGTAACTTGTCATATAATTGTAACGCAGCTGTCGACCAGCTGGCGGCGCAGTCCGAACTCGAGCAGGAACGGCTCGTGCGAGGATCTCCTCTCGGACTCGGCGAGCGTGGCGTCTGACGTGAGCGACTCTTCGCTGAACTCCGGCTGTTTGGGCAAACGCGCTCTGGCTCCGCCCACCAAGGTACGGCGCCAAACCTTTTCTTTCGTCGACCACACGGGACAAATCGTTTACGTTTGTACGCTTTTTGACTTCATACGTTATTGTTTGCTATGCAGCTTTTTATTTTTATTCCATTAGAGGATTCACAGCATAGTACGTTTTAGCCGGGGTTTTGAAGTAACTAAGTAACTCACTTCCGTCATCAATTACAAACAGGAAGTGAAATTATAAAGCAAAAAAAAAAGTGCTTCCGTTTTCATACTTTTTAGCAAAATTCTAAATATATTTATCTTAACTGCATTTAAGTTCAACGCGTCGTCCGGCCTGTAGGGGGCACTGTAACATCTTCATCTTTTTAGCGCGCTTATTTTCACAGTGTCACATGGTTTTTAACTGCAAAATTCAAATAAACTGTAAAGTATTCACTCGTCACAATTAGTAGAAACTGAAACAAAAAAAACAACTAAAAAAACGTTGGCGCTCGAACAAGGGTGTTGTTCCAGGACCGTGTAAAAAGGCAGTCATGGTCGGCGTTCTGCTGCAAAGGGAGGGAAACGCCGACTCTGATGTGTTTGTCGTTCAGGCGGCGCGCTCTGGAGTGAAGCCCCCCTCTGACGGCAGCAGCAGACTCAGGAACACGTCCTCGTCCTCCTCCTCCGTGTCCAGCTTCAACTCCAGCATCTCCCTGTCTCCGGCCAACAAAGGTGAACGCGTTACAAGTACTCGCGTTACTGTGATTTGGCACGGTTGTACTTTTGTATATATCTGTACTCGTAGATACTCAGAGTACTTGTTGCTACATAAAAGCTTTGATTGTTATTTTACTGCCTCTGTGATTTGTTTGATTTATGTATTTAATTAAAAAGCCCTTTTTCCACCGCTGGTCACTTTTATAAAACTGTACCCTCGTCAAAAACATCATAAAAACATTATAAAGGAGTGAAAATTCATGAATCAAGTTTTGTTCAAATGTGATCTGAATTAGGGCTGCAGAACATCTCGATCAAAGGTACGAACGGTCAGAGAAGATCCCCCAAACGACAAAACCCACCGTCATTGAGGGGGAAATGCTATAACCCCTAATCCGAGTCGTCTTTCTTCCTCAGGTAAATTGAACTCGTCGCTGAACTCTCACTGCGGCGTCCCCAAACCGAGCCGCAACCCGGGCCGTCGCTCCGTGGCCGTCCAGCCGCCGGACCGGCCTTTCCCCCCCGCGGCCGGGCGCAGGTCCCTGAGCGCCCAAACCCGAAAGCCCTCCAACCCGACGCCCCTCAGACGCCCCGAGTCCACCACGTCGATCCAGACCCCGGTGCGGAGGGGCTCGGAGCGGCCCGGTTCTGTCGCCGCCGTGACTCGGCTCCAGAGCGGACCGAAGAGCAAGCCCAAAGCACCCGCCCCGGTGCCGCCGACGCCCAACGGCTCCGTGCAAGGTGCGGGACAAACTGTAGAGTTTTTTTCTTTTTCTTTTTCTTTTTGCTGAATGTTTCTACCTTCTCTCTCCCTCCCATTTCACACTAGATACAGATTTATTGGTCAAATGATATTGAGCTGGTATTGTCACAGCCTCAGTCTCCAGCAGAGGGCGACCTTTTGTTTTGGTCGACCTTCAGCTGAGCAAAACTGAAGCCTCTTGAACCGACAATCACAGCGCCGCCAAATCCTGCCATCTAGTGAGGGTTTGAGTGTATTACAGAAAATATGAAGTGTGTGAGAGTGTTGTGTGTGTGAGAGTGTGTGTGTGTGAGAGTGAGTGTGGTGTGTGTGTGTGAGTGGTGTGTGTGTGTGTGTGGTGTGAAGAGTGAGTGTTGTGAGAGTGAGTGTGTGTGTGAGAGTGAGTGTGTGTGTGAGTGTGTTGTGTGTGTGTGTGGTGTGTGAGAGTGTGTGTGTGTGAGTTGAGTGAGTGAGTGTGGTGAGAGTGAGTGTGTGAGTGTGAGTGTGTGTGTGTGTGAGAGAGTGTGTGTGTGAGGGTGTGTGTGTGTGAGAGAGTGAGTGTGTGAGTGAGTGTGTGTGAGTGGTGTGTGAGAGTGTGTGAGAGTGTGTGTGTGTGAGAGAAAAGAGTGTGTGTTGTGAGAGAGAAAGAGAAAAAGAGTGTGTGTGTGGTGAGAGAGAGAGAGAGAGGTGTGTGTGAGAGAGAAAGAGAGAGAGAGTGTGTGTGTGTGAGGTGTGTGAGAGTGAGAGAGGGAAAAAGAGTGTGTGTGTGTGTGTGGTAGAGAGAAAGAGAGAGAGTGTGGTGGTGTGAGAGAGAAAGAGAGAGTGAGTGTGTGTGGTGAGAGTGTGTGTGTGAGAGAGAGTGTGTTTGTGTGTGTGTGAACTAGGGATGATTCAAGTCACAATATAAAAAAAGAATAACCATTTTAGAAGCAAAATTAAGTATTTTTAGTTCCAAAATAGACTTAAATGTTAAGAGCTTAATTTTGTCTTTTTGAGAACGTTACATTTCATAAAGTCGGTCACTAACTTGAGGTCTCAATAATCGTGAATAATGGTTCAATCGTGATGTTTTTTCTCACAACTCTAAAATGTGATGTCGTGACATCTAGAATGAACTTGAGTCGCTCTCAGTTGTTTGTGTACAGCGGTCCAACGTCAAAGGAAGTCAGAAAATATTAAATTAAAAAACCTTAAGACAAAATAAAAATAGAATAAAAATCTATCAAATTTGAGAGATTTGTAGTATTATTTTTTTATTATCATTATTATTATTATTATTTTTTCTTTTCTTTTTTTTTTTGTTAAATCGCCCATCCTGAATAAACCGAACCATTTAGTCTGTTGGACCAGAATCTAATCATGTCAAACTAACACAGGTCCATATTTTCAGAGTTTGTTGATGTCACATTCCAAGTTCACACATTTTGTTTGCGTGAAAAGACGAGACGTTTTGTGATCTTCCCCGAGGACGTTTTATCCCCTAAACGCCGTTCATCCTCTGCTGCCTTGGCGCGGTTCTCGGATGAGTTCGGCCGTTCGTCTTTCTCGTCTGTAAATGCCATTGTTGACCTCTCTCAGAAACGTGGGTTGATTCTGCGTCGTCATTCCGCAGGTTCCCCGTCAAAGCTTTTAAAACCGAAGAGACTGGTTTCCGTGAAGAGCGTCGACAGGTAACGCTCGCTTTGTTTGGTAAAATGCGGTGAATCAAATCCATAAAAAACCTCGTCTTCTTTCCAGTCTCCATCAGAAGCCTGCTCTGCCCTCTCTCACTCCCCCTGGTGGCGGCGGCAGCTCACTACAGCTCAAGCCTCGCCGCCCCTCGGCTCTGCCCACGCCCGTCAGGTTTGTCGCCACGTTTACCCGCCGACAGACCGGTCCCACGCCTGCACAGTGTATTTATCTACATTATTGATTATTATCGGTGATGATTTAAACTCTTCAGCGTTGACTAGAATGTGCAGCTGCAACTAACATTTATTTGTGTTGTCGACTTGCCAAACGCTTATTTCGATGTTTAAATACATTATCAACTGGATAAATGTTGAATTACTGCGCCGGAAGGCTTTTAGATTGGGAAAATGTTCAAACAAATTGTACTTATTGATAAGAATTTAAAATAGCGTATTCTTTTGTGATATTTTGATGTTGTAAATCCACTGTTTTTGTTATTCAAAAGGTGTTTTGTACGCGTTTTACAGTGGTTTTATATAGTCCAGATCAGATAACGATGATTAAATAGAGCTGCAGCGATTAATCAACTAATAAAGTTGACTATTGTATTAATCTTAGTCGTATTTTGATCATCTTTGTCGTTATCTGGACTAAACAGACTCTTAATGCGAAAACACCTTTTTATTATTTATTTATTAAGACGGTGGCATTAAGTCAAAATGTCAAAAGAACAAAGTATTTCTGTTTTTATTTTTATTTTTTACACCAATAATACAATTTATTTGAACATATTTGAAGCCTTTTGTCATCATATTTCAACCTTTTTTTTCTTTTTTAAAAAAAATCTGATTGACTTTTATAAAAGCCTTGACGTTCAACAGAATTAACCGTTTGACCGCTCAACTTCTAAAATAAATTAATCTCTTAATTCAAAATAAAACTACGATTATTTCTCATGGTTGACTTGGCACAATTAGTCAATTATTATCATTAATATTTTTTTAAATGCACAAACTAGTTCCATCTGCTTAAATAACTCTATCTCTTCTAGGTCCAGGCTTTCAGCACTCCCCCAGGCCACGCCCACGAGGAGCCAAGCCCGCCCAGTCAACGTGCCGCCCACGCACACCTGCGCCCCCGCCAGGTAACACGCGGAAACGGCGTCTGGAGTCTTTGAACCAGACGTTTTTCCCAGAGCGAAGTCTTTCAAACTGTTTGTGAAGCGTCGGTTTTTAACGGAACGAAATCGAGATCGAATATGAAAACGATTCTGTTGTCATGAACTTGATTGGCTCCCACATTGGTTGCCACGGCGTTGGCGCTCAATTATGTCAGTCCAGCAGAAACGATGCAACTGTCTGCGGCGTAAAAGTCAGTTTGCGTGTGGCGATATTATAAGCAGATTTTTTTTTTAAAAAAAAAAAAAAAAACTGTTCATATTCCTCAACGTTGCAGAATTTTGTCCGGTTTGTGTCCCGTAGCAACAGTATCCCGTAGCAACTAGAGATGTCTCAATGTATAATTTTAGTGTTACGAAAAAACATCACGATTATTGAGACTGGCTTTATGAAATACAACTTCCTGAAAGACTAAATAAAGTTAAATGTGACTAAAACAGCCAGATAAAATAAAGTTCTTTACATTTAAATCTATTTTTTGGTCTAATAATAACAAAAAACACTTAATTTTGCTTCTAAAATTGTCACGATTCTTATTTTTGGTTCTTACCATTTATATTGTAACCTGAATAATCACGATTATCGATTCAACCTAATAATCGTGACATCTTTAGTCACAACAAAGTCCTGATGTGCAGAAGTGACAGGGACAGCTTGATGTAGTCATAATCCTCAGACAGATGTAGAAACTCTGGTCCGTCCTTAGACCGGTCCGTGCAGGTCGTCGTTGTCACTCGTGCACAAACCAGTGACTCTTTAAGATGCTTTGGAGTTGTCTGTCTTTCCTTCGGCTCCACCGTTCCTCTGCACGGACTCCTGGAGTTTAGGTCCAGTTTAGGTCCAGTTTAGAGGTCCAGTTTAGGTCCAGTTTAGGTCCAGTTTAGGTCCAGTTTAGGTCCAGTTTTAGGTCCAGTTTAGGGGCGTTTAGGTCAGTTTAGGTCCAGTTTAGGTCCAGTTTTAGGTCCAGTTTAGTCCAGTTTAGGTCCAGTTTAGGTCGTTTAGGTTTAAGGTCCAGTTAGGTCCAGTTTAGGGGGTTTAGGTCCAGTTTAGGGGAGTTTAGGTCCAGTTTAGGGGGGGGGGGTGCGTATGTCGCGTATGTCGCACGTGCTCACTCCGTGTGTCTTTATATTCTGCCGCGTCTACGTTCACTTCCTCATTAAACTAATTTCTCTGTGAATATGAGTCTGATTGAATAAATAAAACACGCTAGCTTCGTTTTGTGAGTATTTCAATGATGGCGTAACCAAACATATGGGATGAAGTTGAGTTCTTTGGGATGGTTTATTTTCCCCAGAAGCGGCTGATTAGAAAGTGGACAGATATATCAAAATTTGACATAATCTTGTGAAATGAATTTTGACAGAAATACACAAAGCTTGAATATCGAGTGATGTTGTTTTATATGTCTAAAAAAAAGCCACAAAAAGAGCAGATTTTAAATAATAATAATGTCGCAAGCTCGAGTCAAATTTTAAAGGTTAAATAAAGGTGATATTTGATATACATTTTTAACATGTTTCTGTTGAATTGACATAATATCGTCTGAATATTGTCGTCAGCAAACTTAAAGAAATGTCAAGATATTCATTCTTGTCTCCATATCCTCCGCCCCCAATGAGGAGGAGTTATTGGGTAATATGAGTAAACTATCCTGAAGTGCATCTGAATTGAATTAGTTTGACACAGAGGCTCTCTGCAAGCCACAAACGAGAAGGCTCGAGATGAAACTGATCGTCTTGTTCCAGGAAAACCTTTTAGAATCTAAATGAGTCCCGGCGCAGCACTGTGCAGCCTTCATAAACCCTGTAATGGAACATGCGTGTACATAATATGTGCACGCGCTGACAAAGGCTGCCTGAGTGAATTGAGTTGCAATGATGATGGTGAGCAAGAAATGTGCTTTTCAATGTTTGAGGCAGAGCATTTTGTGTGTTTTCATGTTTAAATGACGTACGACAGGTTTTTACGATGTTTGAATTGTGACTTTATTTGGTGTCTTTAAACCTGTCGTACATGTAAATTATAGTTTTCAACCAATCGAGTAGGTATTTGTGGAGAAAACGTTGAAAAAGCTGTAGAAAATGACAGGAAGTGACATCACACTAGGGCGTTCCAGTCAAAGTTTATGCAGAATTTACACAATGTTTTTTGACTCTCTAAACATGAATTTAACAAATAAGTCTCACACTCATATTTTTGTTTGTCAAATTAAAAGAATAGTGACATTGGATGAGTTTTGGCCCAGTGTTTGCTTCGTAATTTCCCAGTGTGATGTCATCAATTACAAACAGGAAGTTAAATTATAAACCTAAAAAATGTGTTATTCTGGGATAACATTTTAATATTTTTAGCAAAACTCAAAATGTATTTATCTTAACTGAATTTTGGTTCAATGAGTCGTCCGACCTGTAGGGGGCACTTTAACTTCCTGTGTGTGATGTTTTTTCCATTCACGTGTCAGACACTGACCAGACGGACCTGAATGTACTTTCTTTAGTGTAACTCCCACTGAGAGCCCAGAGTCTGCGCGACGTCCCCCTGATCCAGCCTTTTAACCTGGAAGAGGAGGAGCCTGCGCAGTCCCCGCCCACCATCGCCCAACCCGACCGATCGGAGGACAGCGCCGCACCTGACGCGCTTTGCCCGAGCCAATCGGAAACGAGGAAAGAAGCGGCCAAAAGCGAGCCGAAAGCGGAGGTGGTCGGTAAAGAGGTGAGTCACGGTGAAGCGCGGGTGACCTCGCGCGCGGTGACCCGCGCTTTATTTAGACGCCGATGTGACCTCGGCGCGTTGTGACGACGGCACGTGGTGACCTCTGCGCGTGGTGACGTTCAGGGCGTGGTGACCTCAGACGCTTTATTTAGACTCCCGTAAGAGTAGCGTGAAACACAACTAAAGTGTCAAAAGAACGCCCTGTCTGTGCTGTTGGACTCTGTTGGACTCTGTTGTGGACTCTGCTGTGGACTCTGCTGTGGACTCTGTGGACTCTGTTAGACCTCTGGTTAGACCTGGTAGACCCTGTTCAGACCTCTGGTTAGACCTCTGGTTAGACCTCTGGTTAGACCTCTGTTAGACCTCTGGTTAGACCTCTGGACCCCTAGACCTCTGGTAGACCTGGTTGACCTCTGGTTACTCTGTTTGGACTCTGGACTGAACCGCTGCCCTAAATGAACCTCGTGTTTTGGTGGTTCCAGGTCTTGCTTCTGGACCTCCCGACTCCGGCTCTTCGCCCTATGGAGAAACTGCTCATCGACCTGAGCCACACCCCAGACCTACTCCGGACCAAAGCCGGACCCTCGGCCTCCGAGGTACAACAGAGCGCCACTTTATTTATTCACTGGTGTTTATTCAGCCTGTTGAGCGAGTGTGTGTCACAGAACCTAATACTCATGTCCCTGTATACTTCTGAATATTCTGGATATCTGGAGTGGTAACTATGGCAATGGCACACTGTCTGCGGGCAACACTGTTCCAGTGGTTCTCGTTGTCTGCTGTCTGCGGGCAACACTTGACCGTTCTGAGAAACCCTGGCTCTTTTCAAAAAATACTTGGCAATGTTAAATGTTTTTGGCCGTGATTATACTGCCTTGTTCCAATCAATAATAAACACAATAAATCAACGGAGCAGCAGGGGGCGCTCTATTGCCAAACTTTTTAAAAAGCGTTTTAAGTGTAATTCGACTTTTCTTTTGAATTCCTTTTTTGCCTTAACATTTCCCTGGTGTCTGTCCCAGCTCATTGACCTCAGCTCTCCTCTGATCAAGTGGAGTCCAGTCGACAAAGAGAAAGACGCTCCGCTCATCAACCTGTCCTTCTGATCCCGGACTACAACCGGATTAGAGACCCAAGACCAGAACTGGACTATTAGAGCGACCCTTTACACCGGCGTAAAAGAAATCAGCAGCTCCCGTTTTATCCTGAAAATACTTTGATTTCAATGTTTTTTATCAGCGTTTAAATAAATGCGTTTGTGTGGATTGAGCTGCTCGTTTGTCAAATTAAATAATTCCATTTTCAATATTCAATCCGACGTTACTGTCTTTTCTGCCTCAAACAATGAAAAACATTCCTCTGATCGATGATGGAACTGAACAGGAAAAAAACACAAAAAATCATCTCTTCTCCTGCGCTAGTTTGACTTCTATAATGTGAGATAAATGTAAATGTGTAGATTAATAAAGTGTTTTATCAATCTGAGCGTCCTCTTTCTTCTAATACTTCAGATACTAATGTACTTTTAACCACGATACCAGGGATTTTTTGTTTCGACACTAGGTAATACGAGCCCCCTGTCCCGAGTGCGCCCGCCTCAGGCCCAAAGTCTCTAGGTTGGGCTCAGGGAGTTTTAATCTCATTGCAGTGAATATTCCGGACGCTAGGGGGCATTAGGTAAACGCTGCAAACTGTAAAATGGACGAGTTCAGTTTTTCACATTTGAAGAGCAGTAAAAATCGGGTACTGCTCCTTTAAGTGAACTGGACCCGCCCGTCGAAGGGGTCAAAGGTGACGTTTTAGCGCTTTCTCCCATGTTTTATTTGTTTTGAATACAAATAAACGGTCGCATTTCTGTAGAGCTTTTCTGCCGTTCACACTCACCGGTTGTTCGCAGACGCTGGGGGGCGCGACGTGGGTTAAGCGTCTTGCCCAAGGACACAACAGAAGTAGGCGGCTGTCAAACCCCCCCCCCACTCGGATTTGAACTGCCAACCTTTCGGCTCAGAGGGCGAGCGCGCCGCCACAGTGTGAAACTATATACTCCGATTAAAAGTGTGTTTTTGAGTTCGAATTTGGAAGTTTCAGTAAGATTCCCCAAGGACACGAGCGTGAGAAAGACCCCTTTCTAACGGCCCTTTGTGGCTCCGTACCGACCTGCCGGAGAGGCACGGACGGGCAAAAACGGGTCTGAACACACAGCTTCGTGCGCAAGCAAACGTGTAGGGGGCGCTGTTTCTACGCAGCAATTGAACAAAAGGCAAATTGTTAACACTCTGCCAAATACAGCTTTTGAAAAACAAATTCTAACGTATTTTATTTGACAGTAATTCTGAACCTTTAATCGTCTTTTTGCTCGGAGATAGCTTTCCGCCTGTTTTAAGCATCACCATGGCGATAATGCAGATGGCAAGCCCTCCATAAGAAAAGGAGCGCCTCTAACTAATACTATCAGAGTAAAAAAACAAAAAAACATACTATTCGTGGTTGAATAGCGCTGAAACAAAGTCCTGATTGCACATTCCTCGAGCGCCGCAGATGTTCTCCAGACGGCTCCCTCTTCTCACGCCTCTGTTACCGCGGAGGCTTGGGGGGGGAGGTGGGCTGGGGCGGGGGGAGTGAACCTGTGGGAGTGAAACGGCCGGAAACGCTCTCGCGGCTCAAGGTCAAGGCGGCGTTGTCCTGAGATGAGCGTCCTGAGCGGCGAGCCAAAAGGGAAAAAAAGGAACTTGACGGACGCAGTGACACGACGAGAGAATGGGTTAAGTTTAGAGTCCGCTGATTCCAAAAAAACCAAAACATTTCCGCTGCAGATTCACAAATGTGTAAAGAAAAAGTACTGTAGCTCTTTATATCTATTCTTGACTTTATTACATTTTCCCGTGGATACTTTGTACTTTTACTTCACTACATTTGAGAGAAACAATCCTAAATTGTGTTTTAAGCAAACGGAAATGCATTAATAACATGACTAAACTGTCGATTCAGTTGCAATTCTTTATGAAGATCAGCACATTTTAGACTTTTAATAATTCTCAAAAGTCTGTGAAATGTTTTTACTTTTTTTTTAAATTGAAGTAGATTTTTATTTTTTTGTGATTTTTATTTTTTTTTGCGATACTTTTTTTTGAATTTCTTTGCGTCAGTATCTTAAACCGAGCGCTTCTTCCACCAGGGTTTTGAAATGTGTTTTAAGCCGTTTTCACTCTGGTAAATGTACAAAAAAAAAGTAGTATATTATAAATCAACTTAAAGGGAACCACTTGTTGCTGGGGAAAAGGTGCATTATGGAACCTTTTGGGGCTTTCATTGCGCATCGTCAAGCCCTGACGTTGTGCTTTGGTGTTTTGGTCACGCTTTGCTTCAAATTTTTTAAAGTCCAAACCCCTCGAACGGACTCGGGCAGACCCCTCACTGACATGACACCGTCACCGGGCCAAGTACGAGTCGGATTTGTGGAGACTGCAGAAGTTTTTCGACACTTTTGAGTGCAATAAAAACATCCAAAATGCAGAAATATGCTTTTGTTTTGGTCTATTTTATGTCTACAAACGTACACGGCGGGGCTTTAACTACATAAGTAAAGTAAAGCCTTTCAACCAGTCAGAGATTTAGACCTAATAATAATAATTTAGCCCTTTTCAGGACGATATAGTTGCAGAAAAGTATATTATATTGAGACTTCCATGAGGTAAATGTGATAAAAGTAGACTCATTCTCCAATTCAGTCAATTTTATCCACATTTTTGACTTCCTTTGTGGCTAATTCTGGTCTTTTAAAGTCAATGCAGTCACGGTGTGGTCCTATTTTAGGGTGTGGTCCGCGCTCTGGTGCTACTCAGAAGGTCAGATGTTGGCGGTCGGCGGAGCACACGCCATCATAACTCTCGAAAACGACATCAATTCTGCCGTATGTCGGGTGGATTTCTCGTGTCTTCCCTTTTCCTCTCGACACGAACTCCGATAATGCACTTCCTGTTTTCGTCCTGTTTCGATCTGGACAGTGGTCTCTTTGTTTTACTCTCCTCGCTTAAACGCCGCTGGGCCCAAAACCAGGGAAAACACGCACAGCTTTCCCACCCATTTATATGTTTTTAATTTGGAAAAACAACAGCAAAATGACACAACCACAACAACAAAAACACACAGAGGAAACACAAGGCAAAAAGGGGACAAAAGATGGAATTAATTCTCTTCAAAATGTCTTTTTTTGGGACGATTTCTTTCATAGTTGGTCCTTTTTCCCCCCCGTCTTTTTCAAAAGTATCCATCCATTGCGGGAGTTTCGTGTCCCAGACGCATGTAGTTCGGACGTCAAGTGGGATGTTCGTGTTGAAAATGCGGCACGTCGCAGCGCTTTGCTAACCTCAGTCCGAGATTTCGGAGCGGTCGGACATTTCCAAAACGCAAAGAGAATGCTTGGGCCACTTGGCAACCGCCGTTTCCACTTTGACATGGCGTTACAAAAATGCCGCGGTACATTTTCCCAGCAGAATTCTTTCCCAAACGTGAGATTTTGCGCTTCTCCATACATACAAAAACTATGAACTGTTCCGTTAAGACCAAAAACAAAGATCATTTTGAGGTCGAGGGAAGCAGACAGATTAAACCGTTTAACAGGTGTGTTTTTGATGAGGCAACAGTTTTATGACCCTCGAAGGCGCTGTACCTCATTTTTACTGCCTTAAAAAAAACGTGAAAAACAGAACTGCTTCATTTCAAACTCTTTGCCGCGGTATTTCGAATGTTGCTTGAAAAAAAAATAAAAAAAAAAAATATATCCAAGAATAGCAAATCTTTTAGGCGAATCATTGTACTTCCTGTTTGTAATGGATGACATCACACTAGGAAAATTAGCATATTGCAAACAGCCGCGCCAAAATGTATCTGTCGTCACTTCTTTTTTAAATCTGACAAATGAAAATAATATGAGAGCGACTTTCTTTGGTTGAAATTAATGTTTAGAAGGGTCAAAAAAGTGTTTTATTTTTTGTGTCATTTATGCATAAACTTGGACTTGCTTGAGTGTCCCTGGTGTGATGTCACTTCCTGTCGTTTTTCTAAACCGCTTTTTCACAACATTTCATCCACAAATAGCTACTTGAATGTGATAAAAACAATCATTTATATCTACAACAGATACAAATACACCAAATAAATCATAAACCTAACAACAACAACAACAACAACAACAACAACAAACAACAAAACAAAAACAACAACAACAACAACGTGCCAACAAACTGATTTTACTTTATTACATGAATAAAATGGGGTCAGCCTCTTAAGATGACACTTTAAACCAAAAAATACTTTTCATTGACAGTTTTCCCGTACACTAAACTCGGGTTTCAGTGCTTTTGTTGTCGATGTCTTTTCACCATTTCACAAGTCCAGGCACATGTGGCAGAACGGGCTGAACCGAGATTGTGCAAGACGTTGCCAGGCGAGCACCCCCTTTGTCGAGACCAGAGAGAGAACAGAAAACAAAAATCAAAACCAGCAGACATCCAATGAGGTTCCAGGTGTTCATTGTGTCCACGGCAGGAGTTTTGAGGCCCAAGTACACGGTTCTGCAATCCAGTGCGATGGTGATGTCATAAATTGTCTGTAAAGCTTGTGAGCAACAGGACCGTCCCAGAACACCGTGACAGTGGTCTGCCTCCTGGCCCCCTGTGAATAATGGGCCCTTTTTTAAACGGTGTTATGAAAAAAAAACATGTCCACACTTTTCTCCAAACATGTGATTTTGTGGTTTCTAGTTTTAAATTTCATCAACATGACCTATCTTTGGCTCCAGATACGAGGTAAACAACATGTTCCGCTGAGAATGAACACACTTGAGTCCTCTCATTTGCGTTGCCAGTTACAAACCAGACATTCAGTACTGTTTATGCTTTGTCCTCTCCCTGATCTGAATAGTCCACTGCCGAAAGCCCAGCTCCTGTAGCGATCATAAATCAGAGCTAGTTTGCCTCTGCAGCTCACAGAGATCTGGAGGAGCTGAACACGAGCCCTGGCGAGGCACGAGTCTGGCCACTGAGCGCGAGCCCTGGCCCGAGCGCGAGCCTGGCCGAGCCGCGAGCCCTGGCCCGAGCGCGAGCCCTGCCCGAGCGCGAGCCTGGCCCGAGCGCGAGCCCTGGCCGAGCGCGAGCCTGGCCCGAGCGCGAGCCCTGGCCCGCAGCGAGGCCCTGCGCCCGAGCGCGAAGCCCCTGGCCCAACACAAACTGAGAAGGACAAACACTTTCTATCTGCAGAAAGGCTCGTGTGATTGTAGTAGTGGTGGTAGCAAGCAGCAGCCAGTAGTAGTAGTAGTAGTAGTAGACAGTAGTAGAGACAGTAGTAGTAGTAGTAGTAGTAGTAGTAGTAGTAGTAGTAGTAGTAGAGTAGTAGTAGACAGTAGTAGAGACAGTAGTAGAGACAGTAGTAGTAGTAGTAGTAGTAGTAGCTAGTAGCAGTAGTAGTAGTAGAGATAGTAGTAGTAGAGACAGTAAAATAGACAGTAGTTGTTAGAGACAGTAGTAGTAGAGCAGTAGTAGTAGACAGTAGTAGTATTAGTAGTAGCAGTGTAGTAGCAGTAGTAGTAGTAGAGATAGTAGTTGGTAGAAAGTACAGTGTAGTAGAGACAGTAGTAGTAGAGACAGTAGTAAGTAGAGACAGTAGTAGAGACAGTGGGTAGTAGTAGTAAGAGAAAATAGGAGTAGTAGTAGAGACAATAATAGTAGTAGTTGTAGAGACAGCAGTATAAACAGTAGTAGAGTAGAGACAGTAGTAGATAAAGTAGGGGTAGTGGTAGTAGTAGTAGTAGTGGAGACAATAGTAGTAGTAGTAGAGACTGTTGTAGTAGTAGTAGTAATAGTAGAGACAGTAGTAGTTGTAGAGACAGTAGTAGCGACAGTAGTAGTAGAGACGGTAGTAGCGACAGCAGTAGTAGAGACAGTAGTAGTAGTAGAGACAGTAGTAGATAAAGTAGGGGTAGTAGTAGTAGTAGTGGAGACAATAGTAGTAGTAGTAGAGACTGTTGTTGTAGTGTAGTAGTAGTAGTAGTAGTAGTAGTAGTAGTAGTAGTAGAGACAGACAGTAGTAGTAGTAGTAGTAGTAGAAACAGTAGTAGAGACAGTAGGGGTAGTAGGTAGTAGTAGTAGTAGTAGTGGAGACAATAGTAGTAGTAGTAGAGACAATAATTGTAGTAGTAGTAGAGACGGTAGTAGCGACAGCAGTAGTAGAGACACTAGTAGAGACAGTAGGGGTAGTGGTAGTAGTAGTAGTAGAGACAGTAATAGACAGTAGTAGTAGTAGTAGAGACAGTAATAGACAGTAGTAGTAGAGACAGTAGTCGTAGAGACAGTAGTAGTCGTAGAGGCAGTAGTAGTCGTAGAGACAGTAGTAGAGACCGTAGAGTAGTAGTAGAGAGTAGTAGTAGAGACAGTAGGAGTTAGTAAGAGTAGTAGTATAGTAGTAAGTAGTAGTTAGTAGTACAATAGTAGTGTCAGTAGTAGAGAGACGTAGTAGAGACAATAGTAGTAGTAGTAGAGAGTAGTAGCAGTATAGTGGCATAGTAGTAGTAGTAGAGACAGTAGTAGTAGACAGTAGAGACAGTAGTAGTAGTAGAGAAAAATAGGTAGTAGTAGTAACAGTAGAGTTGTAGAGACAGTAGTAGTAGTAGTAGAGACAGTAGTAGATAAAGTAGGGGTAGTGGTAGTAGTAGTAGTAGTAGTAGTAGTAGTCAGTAATAGTAGTAGTAGAGACTGTAGTAGTAGTAGTAGTAGTAGAGACTGTAGTGGTAGTAGTAGAGACTGTTGTTGTTGTTGTAGTAGTAGTAGTAGTAATAGTAGAGACAGTAGTAGTAGTAGAGACAGTAGTAGCGAGAGTAGTAGTAGTAGAGATGGTAGTAGCGAGAGCAGTACAGTAGTAGACAGAGTAGTAGTAGTAGTAGTAGTAGTAGTAGAGACAGTAGTAGATAAAGTAGGGGTAGTAGTAGTAGTAGTGGAGACAATAGTAGTAGTAGTAGAGACTGTTGTTGTAGTAGTAGTAGTAGTAGTAGTAATTGTAGTAGTAGTAGTAGTAGTAGAGACAGTAGTAGTAGTAGTAGAGACAGTAGTAGAGACAGTAGGGGTAGTGGTAGTAGTAGTAGTAGTGGAGACAATAGTAGTAGTAGTAGAGACAATAATTGTAGTAGTAGTAGAGACGGTAGTAGCGACAGCAGTAGTAGAGACAGTAGTAGAGACAGTAGGGGTAGTGGTAGTAGTAGTAGTAGAGACAGTAATAGACAGTAGTAGTAGTAGTAGAGACAGTAATAGACAGTAGGAGTAGAGACAGTAGTCGTAGAGACAGTAGTAGTCGTAGAGATAGTAGTAGAGACCGTAGTAGTAGTAGTAGAGACAGTATTAAAGACAATAGTAGAGTCAGTAGTCATAGTAGAGACAATAGTAGTAGTAGTAGAGACAATAATAGTAGTAGTAGTAGAGACAGTAGTAGTAGCAGAGACAGTAGTAGAAACAGTAGGGGTAGTGGTAGTAGTAATAGTAGTAGTGGAGTCAGTAATAGTAGTAGTAGAGACTGTAGTAGTAGTAGTAGAGACTGTAGTGGTAGTAGTAGAGACTGTTGTTGTAGTAGTAGTAGTAGTAGAGACAGTAGTAGTAGTAGAGACAGTTGTAGCGAGAGCAGTAGCGACAGTAGTAGTAGAGACAGTAGTAGTAGAGACAGTAGTAGTAGAGTCAGTAGTAGTAGAGTCAGTAGTAGTAGTAGTAGTAGAGACAGTAGTAGTAGTAGAAGAGACAATTGTAGCAGTAGTAGAGACTGTTGTAGTAGTAGTAGTGGTAGTAGAGACAGTAGTAGTAGTAGTAGTCATAGAGACAGTAGTAGTAGTAGTAGTAGTCTTAGAGACAGTAGTAGTAGTAGTAGTAGTCTTAGGGACAGTAGTAGTAGTAGTAGACAGTAGATCGATGTAGTGAACAACATTTTAACTACGCCTCGACCTCAGTAAAAGATCATATGATAAAAGTTCCAAATGGATTGTGCACCCGTTATGTAAGTGGTGACAGCTGTAGTATTCACACAGTGGTCATGTTTGTAGAATAGTACCAGTGAGCATATCATTTTTGTGTTACTGGCAGTATTCTGACTTAGAAATAAACAAACCAAAGTAATAGTAGAAGAAAAACAAGCTGAACAGTATTGAGTGTCTACTACAAATTTTACTTCTTGATTTTAATTATTATCGCAAACATATAAAAAGTTCATTCAATGTATTTTAAGCAAAGCAGTTCCAGCAGTATAATTAAAATACCAGAGCGTATGGGAGTATTTGTCTACAGTCACACTTCTACATATTACAAGCAGGACTAAAGTGGAACTAAACCAGAACTGTACTGGACTAAACCTGACCAAATGTGACTGCAGCCTTACATCATGGGACAAAACAGTGCATAATGAACACTGTGTGAATAGAAGTAGTAGTAGTAGTAGTAGTAGCAGTGGTATAGTAGCAAGTTGTAGTTGCAGTTTTTAGTTGTATGTATTGCTGTTTATTTGTTGTGCTTATTTTTTGTATTAACCTTTATTTCAAACGGAAAGTCCCACTGAGATGCAGTATCTTTTCCAGGGGTGTCCTGGAGGAGCCGGTCGTACATGTTTTAGTGGTAGGGAATCGCCCGGGAGTCAAACCCACGAGAAGCGAGTAGTAGTAAAGACAAAACGGTAGTAGAAAAGACAGTATTAGTAGTAGAGGAAGGAGTAGCAGTAGAAGTAGTAGTAGTAGTAGTAGTAGTAGAGACAATAGTAGTAGTAATAGTAGTAGTAGTAGTTGAGACAATAGTAGAGACAGTAGTAGTAGTAGTAGTAGAGACAGTAGTAGTGACAGTAGTAGTAGAGACAGTAGTAGAGACAGTAGGGGTAGTGGTAGTAGTAGTAGTGGAGACGGTAGTAGTAGTAGTAGTAGAGACTGTTGTAGTAGTAGTAGTAGAGACTGTAGTAGTAGTAGAGACTAGTAGTAGTAGTAGTAGTAGAGACAGTAGTAGTAATAGAGACAGTAGTAGAGACAGTAGTAGTCGTAGACAGTAGTAGAGATAGTAGTAGTAGTAGTAGTAGTAGTAGCAGAAGTTGTCGAGACAGTTGTGGTAGTAGTAGAGACAGTAGTAGTAGTAGTAGAGACAGTAGTAGTAGTAGTAGTAGTAGTAGTAGTAGTAGTAGAGACAGTTGTGGTAGTAGTAGAGACAGTAGTAGTAGGCAAGGCAAGGCAAGTTTATTTGTAGAGCACAATTCGTACACAAGGCAATTCAAAGTGCTTCACACAACAGGAAAAAATGCATTAAAATCACAAAGACATGGCAAAAATCACAAAATAATAGTTCAAGACATAAAAGAGAAGAGTGCAAAGAAAAGCATTTCAGTCATATGCACAGCCAAACAAAACAGTTTTAGTTTAGATTTGAACATTGCCAGAGTAGAGGCCTGTCTCACATCCTCAGGAAGACTGTTCCAGATTTTAGCTGCATAAAACTGAAACGCACATTCCCCATGTTTAGTCCTGACTCTGGGCACCAGCAGGAGGCCGGTCCCTGAGGTCCTCAGAGTCCGAGATGGTTCATATGGCACTAACATGTCCGAGATGTACTTTGGTGCTAGGCCATGGAGAGACTTGTATACAAGCAGAGCTGCTTTGAAGTCTATTCTCTGAGCCACAGGGGCAGTGCAGAGACCTGAGCACAGGACTAATGTGATCGTACTTCCTGGTTCTAGTCAGGACCCGAGCAGCAGCGTTCTGGATGTACTGCAGCTGTTTTACAGCTCGTTTGGAGAGGCCAGTGAGCAGGCCGTTACAGTAGTCTAATCTACTAGAGACAAACGCATGGATAAGTCTCTCCAGGTCTGGTTTAGACACTATACTTTTGATTTTGGCAATGTTTTTTAGATGGTAAAAAGCTGCTGATGTGATTGATTTGACGTGGCTGTTAAAATTCAAATCTGAGTCCATTATTACCCCCAGATTTCTAACTTGATTTGTAGGTTTTAGAGCGAGACTCTGGAGGTGACAGTTAACACTTTCTCTTTGTTTCTGTGGGCCAAAGACGATTTCAGTCTTGTCTGAGTTCAGCTGGAGAAAGTTGTTTTGCATCCACACACTGATCTGTTGGATGCAGTGACAGAGTGAATCCACTGGTCCATATTCACCTGCCGTCAGTGAAACATAGATCTGAGTGTCGTCTGCGTAATTGTGATAGGACACATTCTCGCTGCGTATCAACTGACCTAACGGCAGCATGTAGAGGTTGAACAGAAGGGGTCCCAGGATTGACCCTTGGGCACCCCACAGGTCAGGGGCATCTGGTCTGGTAGTAGTGGTAGTAGTAGTAGTAGAGACAGTTGTGGTAGTAGTAGTAGTAGTAGTAGTAGTAGTAGTAGTAGACAGTTGTGGTAGTAGTAGTAGTAGTAGTGGTAGTAGTAGTAGTAGAGACAGTAGTGGTAGTAGTAGTGGTAGTAGTGGTAGTAGTAGTAGTAGAGACAGTAGTGGTAGTAGTAGTAGTAGTAGTGGTAGTAGTAGTAGTAGAGACAGTAGTGGTAGTAGTAGTAGTAGTAATAGTGGTAGTAGTAGTAGTAGAGACAGTAGTGTAGTAGTAGTAGTAGTAGTGGTAGTAGTAGTAGTAGTAGACAGTAGTGGTAGTAGTAGTAGTAGTAGTGGTAGTAGTAGTAGTAGAGACAGTTGTGGTAGTAGTAGTAGAGACAGTTGTGGTAGTAGTAGTAGACAGTAGTAGTAGTAGTGAGACAGTTGTGGTAGTAGTAGTAGTAGTAGTAGTAGTAGCAGTAGTAGTGGAAGTACAATCAAGAAAAAACAGATGCGACCAAATGGAGGAAAAATTGCTCATCACAAAACCAGCTGATTATAATAATAATGTGAGGAAATATGTCCGGTTCTGTTAAACTCGGACATCTGCGTGTTCAGAAACTGGAAGAGGAGTGAAAGTAAGATCTGCTCCATCAGCTAATAACACATACCAGCGCTAAAGATGACCAGGATTCAGTCGTTTCAATTACTCATTGTTTATTCTCCTAACAAAGTCGTCTATACAGAGCTCTGGGCTTCTCGGCAGCCTTACAAACGTTACTTCACGTCTTCATATCCCGGAAAGTAACTGGGCATCCACAAATATGAATATTCATGAGCCTAAAGCTAAGTCCTTGTTATCGAGCCGTGATTGGCCCAGTGCCCATCTGACCCCCTTCATGGTATCTTCCTTGTTCTCTTTGTCTGCTCGTATGACTGAGACTGGTCACACCCTGGGAATCAGTGGAAAAACAGCAGCGCAAAACAATAGCAACAACAATGTATAATAGCGAATATATGATCAATGCATAACATGTAGTCCTCTTCAAATGATAAAGTAAAAATCACAATATAAAGGATAAAAAACAGCTTTAAGGCATATTATAGGCTCACTCTTCTCATGTCTTATTTCTTTAATTATCCATCGCATTTCTAGTATTTTCATAGTCACAATTCATCTCTGTCGCAATTATACATCTCAATAATCCAAATTTCACCCCATTTTTATATCACAGTATGTCCACAGCGAAATGTCACGCCCCTGCCCCAATATAATCCCCCCATGCCCTGCCCTGAGAAACAGCCCAACTGCATCTGTGAAATACTTTTACACAGTTCACGCGCTCATTCATCCAGTGAGAATAACATATAGTGAGAGAGGCAGTGGGAAAGTATTCGCAGCAGTGACAGTGAGCAGTGCAGCAGCAGCAGTAGTAGTAGTAGTAGTAGTAGTAGTAGTAGTAGTAGTAGTAGTAGTAGTAGTAGTAGTAGTAGTAGTAGTAGTAGACGTCTGATGTGAAGAGCTGCAGCTGCGGCAGTTGCGTAACGCTCCGTCCCGCGTGTCTGTATAAAGCGTTACAGTTTGTTTTCCTGCGGCTGCAGAGCTCGGAGAGTCGGAGGAGCAGGTCGGAGGAGCAGGTCGGAGGAGCAGACGGAGCTGAACCATGAAGACCCCGTTCCTGGAGTACTGGGGCCGGCGCAGGGAGCGAGACCAGGTCCTGGAGACGCGGCGGACGCTCGCGCTCACGGCGGCGCAACTGTGAGTACGGAGCGCGCGTCTGGGCGTTGTGTTCGCGTCTGAGCGTTCACCGAGCAGCTCATGGATGGGCACGTTCCAGACGAGACCTCACGGATCCGTGGAGATGCGATGCGATTGAACAAGGATCACGTGCGTTTCATGTCGCGCTCGAATCTAGCTCCGAATTCTTAATCATTGCCGCCGATGTGATTTTGATTCAGATATACTGTGCAAATACTTCAGTTACTGCTACTTTGACTATGAATGCAACTAACCATATGGCAAAGCTGCAATAATGCACTCAGATCCATTTTAATGTGTTCATAACGAAAGGCGCACGGGTTGGCCACTGTCCAGGGTGTTGCCCCGCCTAAAGCCCAAAGGCACTGGGATAGGCTCCAGTCACCCGCGACCACTAACGGGAACAAGCGGTAGAAAATGAATGAATGAATGAACATAACAAGAGGTATTGTTTATTGTTTATTTATGTTTTATATATATTTTTTCTTTTGTTCTTAAAATTCTAGAAAAATAAAACAAATCTTAATAAAACACAAAAAAACCCCAAGATGTGATGAAAGCGATGTGCATCTTCTGAACGTTCGCACTAAACTGTGATTGGTGAAACCCCCCGGCGGCCCCTCACTCTGAGGCCAGTACAGAATGGATCTGTTTAACAGATGTGTTGAATTACACAACGATGACATCACGAATGACATGTTGTCCCCAGGATCAGATCACAGTCAGATTGTTATATATTCTTATAGACATAAATATCCAAACTACTACTACTACCATGGGCGTGTCCGGGCTTTTTTCACTGGGGTGGCTCAAGGGGGGATCAGGGCCGGCCCAAGTCTTTAATATGATATTTTTGGAGAATTTAAAACAGATTTATGTCTATTTACGGTTGTATTTGTTAAAAAATCCCCCCGATATACTGCCTCAGATTTCACTTCATTACTATTACTCCTTCTTCCTGACCAATCACGTTAAAAAGAGGAGTATTTGAACGCAAATACTTAAACTACTACTTCTTCTGTCACATTCGGGAGCTTTTTTTTCTTTTAACTCGCACTTCCAAACTCTCATGTTTTGCGTCTCAGGTCGCGTTTGTCTGGCGACAGCGATGTTCGAGCCGCGCTGCAGAAAAGCCGCGTCGCCTCTCTGCTGCCCCCCGCTGGCACGGAGGTGTTCCGGCGCTTCACCCCGGCGTCACTGGAGCACATCCAAAAGTGCATGGACGCGAGCCACAAACGGGTGAGGATTTGTCAACTGCAGCTTACAGACCGTTGTTATTTCTGCCTGGGTTTCATGTTTCTGCCACGGGCGCCATCTTGAGGACTTTTGACCATTATACTCTAATATTTTTGTTTGAAATTGTTTGCAACAGTCCCACTTTTCCCCCCTGTTGATTTGTGTTTGGATGAAATAACAAAGTGACGCGCGAACGTGTTTCCCTCAGAGCGAAGAGGACAACCACCTGAAACCAGCGCCGGAACTGGAGTCTGGGAAGGTCCTGCCCTTCTTCTACGGAGCCCCGCCCCCTGAGCTCCAGAACGTCCCGTTGGAGGATCCCGACCCCTTCTACCAATCGCAGAAGGTGTCACGTTCACATCTGATCCAGAATCGCGTGTATTTCAGGGAATGTTGGCGCAGATCTAAACGACATAATATAATCTGCATAATGAGGCAGGATGTTGTTGTTCGTGCGGGGAAATATGATTGGCTGAAACAAAACACAGGGAACTACATAGACCACTGACAACATGAAGAAGTGACTTAAGTTATTAAGCACTTTAAGTCTTAATTATTGCCAATTATCGAGACTTGTCAAGGCTTGTCAAGGCATTTTTGTCAGAATATTGCATGAAATACTGTATCGTGAAGTGAATATTGGGATAATACTGCAGTGAACACAGAACCCATCACAAAATATCAGTTTATCATTACAATATTATACTGTGATGTGCATATTGTTACATACCCAGTGTCAGTAATTACGCATTTTTGCTCTAAAATGGCAAAGAAAGTGTATAAATGTGTGTTTGTGTGTGTGTGTTGACCTCTTGACCTCTCCCCTTTGACCCCATGCAGACGTTTGTTGTGGTCGCCAAGGGAAACGTGCTCACCAGGTTCAACGCGGAGTCGTCCTGTTTCTTCTTCAGCGCGTTCAGTTTGTTCAGACGCGGCGCCATCAAGCTCCTCAACTTCAAATATCCTTCACACGCGGTTGTAGTGCAGTCATTGGCGTGTTGCAGTACCGCAGTACAGTTACTCATGTCATGTAGTGGCGTTTTGAAATACAGCTACTTTCATAAAATTGAAGAATACATTGCGGTAGTTGATCGCAAAGCTTCAAACTGCCCGTAATTAGTACGAAGAAGGCCCGGAATGAATAACAATAATAATAATAATAATAACAATAATAATAATAATAATAATAATAAATAATAACAATAATACAAAATAATAATAGTAATAAGAATAACAATAACAATAATACAAAATAATAGTAATAGTAATAATAATAATAATGATAATAATAATAATAATAATAATAATAATAATAATAATAAACAAATAATGATTGTAATAGTAATAATAATAATAATACAAAATAATGATTGTAATAGTAATAATAATAATGATAATAAATAATAACAATAATACAAAATAATAGTAATAATAATAATAATGATAAATAATAATTATAATAATAATAATAATACAAAATAAGATTGTAATAGTAATAATAATAATAATAATAATAATAATAATACAAAATAATGATAGTAATAGTAATAATAATAATAATACAAAATAATGATGTAATGTAATAATAATAATGATAATAATAATAACAATAATACCATAATAATAGTAATAATAATAATAATGATTAATAATAATAAAATAATAATACAAAATAATGATTGTAATTAGTAATAATAATAATAATAATAATACAAATAATAATAGTAATAGTAATAATAATAACAATAATAATAATAACAATAATACAAAATAATGATAGTAATAGTAATGATAATAATAATAACAATAATACAAAATAGTAATAGAAATAATAATAATAATACAAAATAATGATAGTAATAGTAATAATAATAATAATAAAAATAATACAATAATATAAATAATAATAATATAATAATAATAACAAATACAAAATTAATTATAGTAATAATAATAATGATAATAACAATAATACAAAATAATAATAGTAATAATAATAATGATGATAGCAAATAATGCAAAAATAATAATAGTAATAATAATAATAATAATAACACAATAATAAAAAATAATAATAGTAATAATAATAATAATAATGACAATAATACAAAATAATAATAGTAATAATAAATAATAATAACAATAATACAAAATAATATAGTAATAATAATAATGATAATAACAATAATGCAAAATAATAATAGTAAATAGTAATAATAATAATAATAATAATAATAATAATAATAACAATAATACAAAATAATGATAGTAATAGTAATAATAATAATACAATAATACAAAATAATTATAGTAATAATAATAATAACAATAATACAAAATAATAATAGTAATAATAATAATAACAATAATACAAAATAATAATAATAAAAAAACAAGTACATTTAATTAAATTGAATCGTATAAAATAAATAAAATAATGCATTAAACGTTAAAATACATTTATGCATGTATTTAGCGTTCTGTAACGAAACACACCTTCAAATGAGTTTTCCCGACACTGGTTTTTGTAAAAGAAGTGATCAATTAGTATTAGAAAATGACATAAGGATTAGCTGTGGACCTGTCAGTATCAATATCGATTAAATATCGATTAAATGCTGATTAATTGCACAGCCTTAGTTCTGGTAATGGCCAAAGTAGGGACGACACGATTATTTGGTTAATCGTTAATCGTGATTATTCAGGTCTCGATATAATCGTGAGAACCAAAAAAATTATAATCGTGACAATTTTACAAGCGAAATGAAGATCGAAATGAAGATTCAATCTAGTCTGACACTAAATTTGATATTGTGACATCCCTGAGCTAAAGTAGTAGTAGTAGTAGTAGTATTAGTCTTAGGAGTAATGGCAACAGTGGTAATAGTACATTTGATTGGTCCTTGCCACACCGTTTCTAAAAGCAGTATTAGTAGTTGTAGTAGTAGTATTTACTGTAGTCGCAGTACCGCAGACATGTAGCATAAGTATTCGCAGTAGTAGGACATATTTTCTGCTTTCTAGTCGTAATCCGGTCTTATTTATTTATATTTTTCACTTCATTTACAGCATAACAAGCAGCGGTCTCAGTTAAAGGGGACAAATTCAGCTAAATCGACTTTAGCGTTTCGCCCCGTCACAATTCCGTCATTTCCTCACGCGAAGAGTTGTGCGTTTTCATTGATTCCCGCCCCCATGTTTGTTTCCCCCACCTTTCCCCTATCCCCGCCCACTATTTGGGAATTCCCAGACTCCGAGTGACGCGTGCCGGGTTCCCAAAATGCCCCGTTGCCACTTTTCCAAAGCAAGCGACGATCGAAGTGAAATGAAGAGGCGGGGCTTATTGAGGCGGGGCTTATCGAGGCGGGGCTTATCAGTTCTGCAGGTTTTTTTTGCCGTTTGAACCCCGATGTTTACGTCACAGTTCGATACTAACGACTAGCGTACCTCCTTCGATGTATGATCCAATATCGCGCTGTTGACCTGCCCTTAACCACGCCCCCAACGCTCTTCACCGCGCTCCTGCTGGTGACGCTGTTGGCGAACCTTTTCCTCATGGTTCCCTACTGGCCTTGGATGTTCGTCGCCGAGTAAGTACAAGAAAAACGTCAACGTCGACTTGTCTTTTATTCTGTCTTTTATTGTGGCGCAAAATAACAAGATAAATCATAGCAAAAATGACTCGCGGCGATATATCGATACAGCAGCCCACGATATATTGATATTTTCGATATTTTAGCATACAAACACCAATAATTAAAAGGCCCAAATGGTATTTCATAAAGTTATTCATGTTATTACAAATCAGAGCGCACATGGCAGTCCTCCTTCTTCTTGCTTCTTTTAATCGTGCGGCGTAATAAGTTCAGTCGTTTGGCGAGCTGCTGTAGCGTAACAAAACCAAAACATAATGCTCTGGAACGGACAGATGTCGCGTGGTGAAAAGGTTTGTGCTGAGCTTGGCCCGGATGAAGCTGAAGTGAAGCCGTTTCGAGCACATTCATGGACGAAAGAGAGTGTTTTTTATCAAATGCACTCGATTTACACATTTTCCACGTGTCATTTTCGCGGAATTACGGCTCAATTTCAGTCATTAAACTACTTTTCTCTGCTCAGGACATGTTTTGGAACCGGATCGTGATTATTCCATTACTACATTAGACAACGATTACAGTATTTTAATAATCGATGCGTTGCAGTGACTCGATCAGCTTGTTGCAGCCCTTTTAGCCCTGTTACAACTGACTTCCTTTTGAACAGTTCTAGTTTGACTTGATTGTCAGTTTCAGCGCAAAGCGAAAGTTCTGTACCGCCAAACCGAGTCATGAGCACAAAAACGGGACTTTTAAGTGTTTGCGTTGCTGTGGAAACGCTGTAACAACACATTATACTATATCGACTTCAAGAAATGAAAGATGGAAGGATATGTTTTGGCGGCACAATGTTTTTGTTTCTTTGCATTAGTGGGAAAATGTTTATTTTTTTCAATTTAGAGGGATAAGATTTGAATAAATAACTTGTATGCGTCGTTATCCTTTTGTACTTCCTCCACCTCAACATTTGTGATGAACTGAATTGCACTCACTTCTGATGTCACATAACCACATTTGATCCTCCACGACTCATTTAACCTCCATAGATTAAAACAAAGTCATTTCTACTCTGTTTGTTACTCAGTCTGCTCAGTTTCTAAAGCGGTTCTGGCCTCAGGTTCGGGGCTGATTCCCATGCGGGCCGAGCTCTTTTGTGAGAGTACAAACGGCTTGTTGCTCAAATAAGCTCCCCAATTCTGGGAAATGTGCGTGCGCGTCGCTTGGCAGATGCGTTCACTCCCGCGGCAGCTGAGAGCGCTTTTTTTTTTCTTTCTTTTAAACAAAAAGCCGGATTTTTTAACATCAGGCCGGAGAATGTCAGAGGGGCCGAGCACAAAGTCCGCGATTGTCCCCCCCCGAGTGTGGAGACAAATCTGTGACTAAACGGACGAAAAGAAGTGAGAAAGAAAGAACGAGAGAGAGACTTATAGAGCGGCGGCAGAAGCAGCGTCGTTTTTTGGGTGTTGTCGCTAACAACGATCAAATTCTGTCAAAGTTCCGCAGAACCAGGGAGCAAAGTCAAATCTGCCGCGGCTTTTCAAAACGCAGCTAATGATAATAACCGCCGTTTCTCTGCTGTTTCTAAAGGGAAAGTACACGGCACGTTTTGGAGAAACCATAATATTGGCAGTACTTTACGCCGGCGACACGTTAAAGTGCCCCCTACAGGTCGGACGACTCGCTGAACTTAAATGCGGTTATAAAAATTTTATCGCAGAATAGCGCATTTTTTAGGTTTATAATTCCACTTCCTGTTTGTAATTGGTGATGTCACACTAGGACATTACCCAGAAAACACTGGGATTTAAAAAAAAAAAAATTTAATTCAAAAAATATATTAGAGCGACTTTATTTTGTTGAATTAATATTTAGAGAGTCAAAAAAAAAGCTGTTTCTTTGTGTGAATTCTGCATAAACATTGACCGGAGCGAGTGTCCCTGGTTGTGATGTCACTTCCTGTCATTTTCCACACATTTTTAAACGTTTTCTCCACAAATAAACGCTCGATCGGTGTGAAACTATCATTTATATGTACGACAGGTATAAACACACCAAAA
This sequence comes from Chaenogobius annularis, assembly GCA_015082035.1. NCBI lineage: Eukaryota > Metazoa > Chordata > Actinopteri > Gobiiformes > Gobiidae > Chaenogobius > Chaenogobius annularis. The sequence goes on from BJKM01000034.1 coordinate 117,854, forward strand.
AAAAAAAAAAAAACGCAGTAAATCCTCTTCTTAAAATGTATAATGTCGTGAAAACGCATTCGCCGCGCCGCATAAAGAGCAGAATGCGACACTAATTAGTCGAATGCGACACTAATTAGTCGTGCGAGTTGTTCCTGCCTCTATAAAGCATGAACAAAGACTTCATTAACAAATAGATTATTCAGAATGATTCAGGCTTATTTCATTAACTAATCCTCTAACTGTAACTCCTAACTAGTTACTGAAACCTGAATTATGCTTAAGAAACGTTATGTTCGTTGTGAATTAAAGTGCCCCTACAGGTTGGACGACTCATTGAACTGAAACGCAGTGAAGTTTTATACATTTAAAAGTTTGCTTAAATGAAATAAAAATAAACATGTTGTCACAGACTGGCTCATTTTATAAGTTATTCATGTCACTTCCTTTTGTAATGGATGACATCACACTAAAAATTACCACAGCAACCACTCGGTTTTATTTGACAAAATAAAAATTTAGGAAAGTGGCTTTATTTTGTTGAATTATCTTTAGAATTTCTTTGTGTAATTTATGCATAAACTTTGACTGGTGAGCGTCCTGGTGTGATGGTCACTTCCTGTCATTTCCTGCAATTTTTTCAACTTTTCTTCCACAAATGCCTGCTCGATCGTGTGGAAACTATTATAATGTATATGTACGACAGGTATTAATGAGTGAAACTTTACAGTAAATGGGACTAAAACAATGAGTGAAACTTACAGTAAATGGGACTAAAAGCACATGAGTGAAACTTACAGTAAATGGGACTAAAACATCGACTGAAACTTACAGTAAATTGGAATAAAACAATAGTGAAACTTACAGCAATGGGACTAAAACAATGACTGAAAGCTCACAGTAAATGGGAACTAAAACAATGAGAGTGAAAATTTACATGTATAATGGGACTAAAAAACGACTGAACTTACAGTAATGGGACTAAAACAACGAGTGAAACTTACAGTAAATGGGACTAAAACAACGAGTGAAACTTACAGTAAATGGGACTAAAACAACGACTTTAAAATTCTTACAGTAATGGGACTAAAACAATGAGTGAAACTTACAGTAAATGGGACTAAAACAATGAGTGAAACTTACAGTAAATGGGACTAAACAACGACTGAAAACTCACAGTAAATGGGAACTAAAACAATGAGTGAAACTTACAGTAAATGGGACCTAAAACAACGACTGAACTTACAGTAAATGGGACTAAAACAATGAGTGAAACTTACAGTAAATGGGACTAAAACAACGACTGAAACTCACAGTAAATGGGACTAAAACAATGAGTGAAACTTACAGTAAAATGGGACTAAAACAACGACTAAACTCACAGTAAATGGGACTAAAACAATGAGTGAAACTTACAGTAAATGGGACTAAAACAACGACTGAAACTTACAGTAATGGGACTAAAAAAGTGACGCTGAAACACAGTAAATGGACTAAAATCAACGAACTGGAAAACTTACAGTAAATGGACTAAAACATCGACTGAAACTTTACAGCAAATGGGACTAAAACGATGACTGAAACTCACAGTTAAATGGGACTAAAAAAATGAGTGAAGACTTACAGTAAATGGGACTAAAACAACGACTGAAACTTAACAGTAAACGGGACAAAACAGATGAGTGAAACTTACAGTAAATGGGACTAAAACAACGACTGAAACTCACAGTAAATGGGACTAAAACACGACTGAAACTTACAGTAAATGGGACTAAAACAACGACTGAAGCTTACAGTTAAATGGGACTAAAACACGACTTTTAAACTTCAGAAACGGGACTAGAAACAACGACTGAAACTTACAGGTAAATGGACTAAAGAGGTGAAACTTGCAGTAATGGACTACAACAGACTGAAATTTACGTAAACGGGACTAAAAACACGGACGAAACTTACAGTAAATGGGACTAAAAACACCGACCGTTAAATTTACAGTAAATGCGGACTAAACAACGACTGAAACTCACAGTAAATGTGGGACTTAAAAACAACGACTGAAAACTTACAGTAAATGAGACTAAACACGACTGAAACTTACAGTAAATGGGACTAAACAACGACTTAACCTTACTGTAAACGGACTAAACAACATGACTGACTTCAGTTAAATGGGGACTAAAACAGTGAAACTTGCAGTAAATGGGACTAAAAACAACGACTGAACTTACAGTAAGGGCTAAAACAACACTGAAACTTACAGTAAATGGGTCTAAAAACAAATGAGAAACTTACAGTAAATGGACTAAAACACGACGAAATTTACAGTAAATGGACAAAAAATGAAAACTTACATAAATGGGACCTAATAACAACGACTGAAAACTTACAGTAAATGGACCTAAAACAACGACTGAAACTACAGTAAATGGGACTAAAACAAGGAGTGAACTACAGTAAATGGATATAAACAACGAGTGAAACTTACAGCTAAAACAAAACAACGACTGAACTTACAGTAATGGACTAAAACAACGAGTGAAACTTACAGTAAAAGGGACTAAACAACGACTGAAACTCACAGTAAATGACTAAACAGATGAGAAACTTACAGTAAATGGAACTTAACATCGACTGAAAACTTGACAGTAAATAGGACTAAACAACGACTGAACTTACAGTAAATGGGACTAAAACAAGGAGTGAACTTACAGAAATGGGACTAAACAACGATACTTACAGTAAATGGACTAAAACATCGACTGAAACTTACAGTAAAAATGGGACTAAAACAAGGAGTGAAACTTACAGTAAAATGGGATAGAACAACGACTTAAACTTACTGCAAACGGGACTAAAACAACGACTGAAACTTACAGTAAATGGGACTAAAACAGTGAACTTGCAGTAAATGGGACTAAAACAACGACTGACTTACGTAAATGGGACAAAACAATGAGTGAAACTTACAGTAAATGGGGACTAAAACAACGACTGAAATTACAGTTAAATGGGACTAAAACAATCGAATCAGAATCAGAAAGAGTTTATTCATTGTCAATGACAAACAAAAACGATAGGAACTTGTCTCGGCCTTAATGGTTGCACATAAACACTGAGTAATAATACAAACATATATTCAATCAAAAAGGGCATGCATTAGGAAACATTTAAAATACTATACAATAAAAATAAAATAGGCATTCTATTGTACACATTTACAGTTATGTTTAAAGTATAGTTGCAGAAAGTGACAGTGTTACATGCGTGATAGAATTTGCAGTTAAAGTGACAGGTGTTTCAAGTGTTCATGAGTCCACAGTCAGAGGGAAAGAAACTATTCTTGTGGCGGAGGTTCTGGTCCGGATTGGACCGTAGCCTCCTGCTGAGGGGTGGTTCAAAACAGACCATGTCCAGGGTGAGAAGGGTCAGCTGTGATGCCGGACTCTGCTGTTCCCAAGAGCCCTGGAGACGTACAGTCCTGCCAGCCAGAGCGCAGAGGCGCACAATGCGCTGTAGTCTGCTGTTTGTCCCTGGCTGTGGCTCCAGGACGCTTACCACACGGTGATGGAGGAGGTGAGGCATGGACTCAATGATGGCCGTGTTAGAAACTGCAGACCATCATCTGCACTGGCAGCTTGGGCTTTCCTCAGCGTGCCGCAGGAAGTACATCCTCTGCTGGGCCTTCTTGATGAGGGAGCTGATGGAGGGCTCCCTCACTTGAGTTGATGTGTGCAGAGCTGAGGAGTCACCCGAGCGTAGCGGAACAGCTGCACAGGCCTCAACGCTGCCCGTGATGGGAGCTCTGTCATAGATTGAGGGTGGGGCTGGGGGGCTTGTGGCTTTCTGGAAGTGCACGATTCATCTCCACCTGTCTTCGGTGTTGAAACTCCAGATTGTACGGCGCGTCAACGGCGTCGCAGACACCAGGACACCAGCGAGTTCAATTCCTCGTCACTGCAGCTAGACGGACCTCATCCCCGTCCGAGAGATGGATGGACCTGGTGCCCAATTCAAGGGGTGTCTGGTCCGAACAACTTTGACTGCAAGTTCTCTACCGGAGTCGTGGCTGCGAGTGCACAGTTTGTGTACAGGGAGAAGAGCAGAGGAGAAAGTACACAGCCCTGTGGAGCCTCCTGTGCTGATTTAGTCCGAGTGTCTGAGACATTCTTTCCCAGCCGCACGCACTGCCTCCGATCCGTCAGGAAGTCAGTGATCCAACCTGCAGGTGGAGTCAGGCACGTTGAGCTGGGAGAGCTTGTCCTGAGAGCAGAGCAGGGAGGATGGTGTTGAACGCAGAGCTGAAGTCCACAAACAGGATCCTGGCGTAGGTTCCCGGGGAGTCCAGATGCTGCAGGATGAAGTGGAGTGCCAGGTTTGATGTGTCGTCCACAGACCTGTTGGCTCTGTAGGCGAAACTGCAGGGGGTCCAGCAGGAGGGAGGTGAAGGAACTTGATGGTGGGGCAGACCAGGCGTTCAAATGACTTCCTGACTACAGACGTCAGCGCCACAGGCCTGTAGTCATTAAGTCCAGTGATCCGGGGCTTCTTGGGGACAGGGACAATGATGGCAGACTTGAAGCAGGCTGGGACATGGCATGACCCCAGGGAGGTGTTAAAAATGTCTGTGAAGACGGGGGTTAACTCTCGTGCGCCAATGTCTTAACTGTAGCGGCAGAGACGCCGTCTGTCCAGCAGCTTTTCGGGGGTTGGATTTCCGAAATAGCCTGTGAACATCCTGTTCTCTGAACTGAGAGAGTGGTGGGAGGAGGTGGCGGGACCAGGGTTTTGGGTTGGCGGAGTGGCCACCGTGGGGGAGGGGTGGTCACATCAAACCTGGAGTAGAAGGTGTTAAGTTGCTCAGCCAGTTTTCGATTGTCTGCAGCAGGGCGGGCTCGGGGCTTGTGGTTGGTGAGGAGCCGGAGCCCCCCCACCGGGCGGGTTGTTGTCAGAGAACTGCTGCTTCAGCGCGTATTTGTACTGTGATCTCCGCTCGAGAAACCTCTTTGCTAAATCCATACTTTGCGTTCTTGTAGCGCCCCCTGTCACCAGCCCTGCGCTGCCTCCTTCTGCTGCTTAACTGCCTCAGTTTTGGAGTGAAACCAGGTTTGTCATTGTTGAAAGTGACTTTGGGTTGTGTTGTATGAAAACAAGGAGTGAAACTTACAGTAAAATGGACTAAAACAACGAGTGAAACTTACAGTAAAATGGGACAAACAAGGAGTACTTACAGTAAATGGGACTAAAACAAGGAGTGAAACTTACAGTAAATGGGACTAAAACAACGACTGAAACTTACAGTAAATGGGACTAAAACAACGACTGAAACTTACAGTAAATAGGACTAAAACAACGACTGAAACTTACAGTAAATGGGACTAAAACAATGAGTGAAACTTACAGTAAATGGGACTAAAACAATGACTGAAACTTACAGTAAACGGGACTAAAACAACGAGTGAAACTTACAGTAAACGGGACTAAAACAGCGAGTGAAACTTACAGTAAACGGGACTAAAACAACGAGTGAAACTTACAGTAAATGGGACTAAAACAATGACTGAAACTCACAGTAAATGGGACTAAAACAACGACTGAAACTCACAGTAAATGGGACTAAAACAATGAGTGAAACTTACAGTAAACGGGACTAAAACAACGAGTGAAACTTACAGTAAACGGGACTAAAACAACGACTGAAACTTACAGTAAATGGGACTAAAACAATGACTGAAACTCACAGTAAATGGGACTAAAACAACGAGTGAAACTCACAGTAAATGGGACTAAAACAACGACTGAAACTCACAGTAAATGGGACTAAAACAACGAGTGAAACTTGTCGGGCCTAAATCACTCTCTGGAGTTGCCGACATTTCAAAAGTTCATGTTGTTGATTATGAAACGGAAATGGCGGCGAAATGAGTTCATCGTAACGCAACTAAGAGACGAGTCTGTGTGTGGAGCAAATGGACACACACACATACACACACGCACGGACACAGACACACACACAGACACATAGACACACAGAGACACACCCTGACACACACACAGACACACACACACACACACAGACACACACACACACACACACACACACACAGACACAGACACACACACACACGGCAATGTTCCCTCTAATTCTTCCTTGGACCGGCCCCTTGGACCGGCCCCTTGGACCGGCCCCTTGGACCGGCCCCTTGGACCACGTGTGCTCTGTGGTCTCGTCAGTGTCAAGTCTGTCCAAGTCACATGTTTAATAAAAGAATCAAATTACAGCAGTCATTTCTGTAAGATTACTTTTAATAAAGTGATTGAATCCACTTACAACGACAGAGACAACACTCTTGTCCATGACCTGTTGCAGGGGCCGACTGGGTGAAGGCGGCCCACATAACATTACAGTACTCCTGGGGGTCCTGTTCATTGCAAATCTGTTTATTTTACAGGCTCAGTATGATATCCACAATATAATGTCAGCTCCATTCCACAGGTTTGTTCTGACAGAGCTGAAGATTGTTGTTTATTTCATTTTCTTTAGTCCAGAATGTTGTGTACTTTTGAGGCAACACAAACTCTCGAGAGATGGATGAGTTTATGTTATTGAAGGACCCTCAACTAGAAAACTTCCATAGTGCACCTTTAAACATCAAACTGGCCCATTTCACCTGAGGAGCCTGATGTTCTGCGGGCCTACAGCCCACTCTCTGTGGCCCGTTTATGGACCCTCACCCACTGTTTGAAAAGCACCACTTTAACACGCACTAATGCAGCTTCCAAAAGGCCCAGCATGTGAGGACTACGGCCCGGTCCAGGCCGCTGCAGATCAGATTACTGCGATGCTCGTTCCCAGACTGAGCGCAGAGGGAACATTGGCAGGAGCTGTTCACGTGGAATAACCTAAAACCAGCTTCACTGGAAAAACGACCCCCTAAAATAAACTCATACGTTAAAAAGTGCTTGAAATGAGTTTATTTATCCTGCCTCCGTGCCTGCCGTACATGTACATGAAAGTTTTACAAGAATCGAGCAGGTATTTGTAGAGAAAACGTTTAAACATCTGTCGAAAATGACAGGAAGTGACATCACACTAGTTTGTCAAGTTTATGCATCATTTACACAAATAAACTACTTTTTTTTGACTCTCTACACTTTAATTCAACAAAATAAAGTCGCTCTCATATATTTGTATTTGTCAAATTAAAGAATAGTGACATTAGATGAGTTTTGGCCCAGTGGTTGCTGGGTAATTTCCTACTGTGATGTCATCGATCACAAACAGGAAGTGAAATTATAAACCTAAAAATGTGCTATTCTGTAATAACATTTTTATAATTTGTTTGCTAAATTTTAAGTGTATTTATCTTAACTGCGTTTTAGTTCAATGAGTCGTGCGACCTGTAGGGGGCGCTTTAAAGCGAGATAGCCAATGGAACAAGCATAAAACAAGACAAGCATTTTCTCACTTGAAATAACAAAACTGACTTGTTTTATTGGCAAATCTTATTTCAAGAACGTTAAAAAGTAATAAAATCAAGATAAATACGACTTCATTTGTTCTCTTATTTAAGATTGTACTTTTTCCTGAGTTCATTTGCCGGGCAGTAGAGAAATATATTTGTACTTTTTTTAACGTAGCGACCTTAGAGAGATTTGGTTTGGGCCAATCAGAGAGAAGACAGTAAAACGTGACCATACACTGGAAAAAAATGACCAAAAAGTTAATAAGAGCTTGAAATAAGTCGTATTTATCATGTTTTGGGTGTATTTTGACAGTTTTTAAATGCGATTGCAGATGGAGCAAGGATAAAATATGATGTTTGACTTAAATTAAGAAGAAGACACGCATTTTCTCACTTGAAATAACATTAAAATGACTTAAAATGACTAAAATCAAGATAAATACTACTTAGTTCAATCACTTTTTAACTTATAGTTTTCATTTAGGATTGTTTTTTTCCCCAGTGCACTGCTCTCTCATCAGGGGTGCAATAAAACATGTTTTTGGATGAGTTTCTTGTCATTTGACGTCATATAATTTGGGGAAAATAATCAAAATCAGCCCAAAATCAGCCCAAATTCAGCCCAAATTCAGCCCAAAATCAGCCCAAAATCCTCATCAGAATTGTTCGGTTTCTCTGTATTTGGGCCGATCTACAGCGTATCGACCTCGGTCATGGAACAAAACGATCCCGACTCTGTACCGGACTGACCCGACAGCGGCATGGGAACCTCCAAAACAAAGAGGAGCACCTGATGACATCACCTGGTGCGACAGAGCGTCTCGAGCGCGACACGAAGTTACAACAATGATGCGAATTCTGTCAAATATGTTATTACGCACTCTTTTCTGATGGGGTCCGTCGCCGCCCTGCTTTTCTCCATGGCGACGTTATTGTTTCGTCAGGAATGATCCGCAGTATGGCATTAAAACATGGCCAATATATCGCTTCCATTATCCATTCAACGGTCATTTTCTTAAATTTTCTTAAATTTTCTTACATTTTCTTAAATTTTCTTTCATTTTCTTAAATTTTCTTTCATTTTCGGCGTCTAACACAAACTATTCCTCAAGTTTGTGACCGGCTTTACAAAACTGAACTTTCTGAAAGACAAAATTGAAATTTAAAAAAAGTTAAAAATGCCAAAAACTGCCAGTTAAAAAAAAGCATTTAGGTCAATATTTTTGGGGCGATAGAATCAACCAAAAAATACTTACTAAACGTACTTACTAATACTAAATTTTCACGCTCATTATGTTTCGAGTCTTACGATTATACCGTCACCTGAATAATTATTGATTATTAGTATTGATGAACCCAATAACGCTGACACGCCTAACTGAACGTTCAGCCGTCCCGTTCGTCGTCAGATTTGTCTTTTTAAAACAAACGAAACGAGTAAAAATGGAAACTCATGATTTTGTATCCCATATTTTATCATTATTTCAACGTTAAGTTTTGAAGTTAATTTGCGTCTACTTTTTTTTAACATAAATAATACAAAATAAACGCCATAAATCATTGTATTTCTTTTATTTCAACCACAATTGCTCAATCTTTTGGCGATCACACTGTTTTCCCCGCTCCGTAACGGTCTCTTCCATCTGTAATCGTTCACGCCAAAAACAAAAAAAACCCAGATCTGGCTCGTGATGCGGCTGTCGTCCCTGGAGATGGCCCGACGCTGATCCGCGTGTTTTGTCGCTTCACAGACTGGTTTTCCTGTCCGTTTACTCCCTGGAGGCCGCGCTGAAAATCCTGTCCAGGGGCTTTTGCGTGGGCCGCTTCACTTACCTCCGGGACGCCTGGAACAGACTGGACGTGGTCATCATCATCACCGGGTGAGAATCCAACCACCGGAGCTGGGGGGAATATTGAGTATAAACTGCCATTCGAAGAGCTTAACCGTTGCAAAAGAAGAAATGTTAACATATACAAAAAACGGTAACGGGAATTCGACGACGATAAAATGCAAATAAAAGTATAAATAGTGGTAAAATGTGCAATACAGTTAAATAAAAGCCAAAACAAAGTGCTAAAAGCTTCTAAGTGAGAATGATTTTCACATTTCTGACCCATTAAAGGCTGAAATGTGCTGCGTGACGGAGAATATTTACCAATAAAGCTGATTATTGATCAAAATTCGACATTGTTTATTCCTTTTTAATGTTTTTTACCGATTGATTTGTCAGAAAATGTGTTATTTTTTTGTCCCGATGACGATTACATTCACCATTCATCATTGCAGACCTGCAGTAGATTGTTGTACGCCAGTCAAATATTACTACTCAACTAGAAGTAAAGAGTAGAGACCCAAATGAATAGTAAAAAAAAGTATTTGGATAAACTACAACTTGGTGGCTCAAAAAGTGGCAAAAACAACAAAACGAGTTCATTAAAACAGACGGACACGATATTAAATAAATACAAAGATTCTGGCGTTTCCGATAGTATATAATACACAAACACAAACAGATACTTACTAATACTTGTTTACAGTTTCCTTTGCTTCAATTTGCCGGCGATGTGGTTCCTCAAATCGCTGCGATATCTGAAGATCTTGGGCCTGTTCTCTGGTCAGTATTCATCATTCACACACACACACAGACACACACACGCACACACACAATAAACTGCATTGACCTCGCGCGGAAAGGTTGCCGCGGGCGCCGCTATTTTCGCGAGCGTTGAACTTTTGACACAAAGCAAACCACCTGAAGTCAGTTAAAGACAGTTAAAGACCACGCATTTGACCCAAACGCAATTATATTTCAGCTTTGACCAAACATTTTGCCCGTTTGTCCCAAGTTTGACCACTTTTTGTAAAGTTTACAATTGTACTTCCTGGTTGGACACGAGCAGCAGCAATTATGACATAGGTAGAGGTAATTTCGCAGCTGTTACCTGGCAACCAGTCTGTAAACAAGAGCCAAAATCCGAATAAATGACACAACAGTTATGATTTGACACACAACAACACCATATATCACCTTTTATTTTGTTGAACGAGTGTTTTTAAACTGTCCGAAAAGTGCGCGTTAAGTGCGAAGCGTCTCGTCGCGCGTTGATGACATCACAGAGGGATTCAGTTTTAGAACTCAGCACGACTTCCTGTCAATTTCAAACTCACTTATTTCCTCAAAGCTCCTCCACAAACTGCAACTTGACGGAAGTAAAACGGAGCGACTGACGAACATTTTCACCACAGGTTCTGCGGCCGCCAAAATAAGACATCATTGAAAAAAATCAAACAATTCATTCTATAGTCTGGTTCATACGTTCATTGCTCGCTTTCTGGCGTATTCCTGAGCGTCCTGATCATTCACAGTGACGGGTTTATAATCCACAACTTTCAGAGTCCAGAGCGAGTTTCGCCCCGTCACGTGAAGCTAACGACAACTAGCATGCTAACAGCGCACTTCCCACGTAGAACAAACCGCCCGTAATGAGACGCAAAGACCGACGGGCGCCTTTGCAGTATATATTTTACAGCCCGTTTACGATGAATACTGTCGCGCGGATACTTTTCTCTCCATCGCCATTGACTCTAACGGAATTCTCACTTATCTGGCAACGCTAATCACAACGGAAATGCACCATCAGCAGCAGTCAGAGGTAAAAAGGAACAGTTTGGAACAGTTTGACTAGATTTGCGATGCTGAATTGTAGAACGGGTCTATAGTTGCCGTGGGTTTACTTGGCAAAAATCGCTGCTATTACTAAAAAGTCAGAGTAACTTAGTATTTTCTGTCAGTGTAAATGTTTGTTTTCCGTTCAAGGCATCGACGACTCGCCAAAACCGTTCGGACCGCACGCTGACCGCTTGTGGGAGCGTCTTCTTCCTGACCCTCCTGGTGCTCACCGTCTTCTCTCGCTCGTCAGCATGGAGATGTTCTCTGGATCTCTGAGGAACAAGTGCGTTCTGAATGGGATGGTTTTCAATAGCAGCGCTCCGCTGTCGATGGACTTCCAAAACGCCACGGAAGAGTTTGACTACCATGGCTACATCAACGACAAGAGTGAGACATGAACCGTTTCCGTTTCACTTTGCACAAAGACTGAACCGGGACTGAACCGGGGACTAAACGAGGTCCAGGACTAAAAATAGATAATATAAACCGTCAACATGTAGAGGTTTGTTTAGACCTTTTTGGACATTCAAAGACGCTTTACAACACAAAAAACGACAACAATGATGAAAAAATATTGAGGAAGTTCCTGAACTAAATGCAAGACTCAATCATGTTCCAAACCAAGACTAAACAGGCCAAAGCAAAGGACTAAACCAGGATTAGGACTGAAACTAGAATGTAATGCTTTATTATTATTATTATTATTATATTATTATTATTATTATTATTATTATCATTATTATTATTATTTATTATTATTATTATTATTATTATTATTATTATTATTGTTGTTTTATTATGTATTATTATATTTTATTTTATTATTATCATTATCATTATTATATTATTATTATTATTATTATTATTATTATTATTATTGTTATTATTATTATTTTCTATTATTTATTTTTATTAAGATCATAGGCAAACAGAAACTGAACAACATAACATTTCAAAAAAGGGAATTAATAAAGCCATAAACAAAAAATTAATAAATAATAAAAAAAAAAATAATAATTTGAAAAATAAAATAATGTAATGCTTTATATAATAATTAAATACATCTTAATTTGAATTATCCTTAGTAAAGCATGTACAATCTTTAATTCATATTCGAAGGAATAGTCCACAAATATAAATAATAAATACCCTAAAAGTTACTCGTTAATAAGCCATTTGTTCATTATGAATTGTGCCTTTGTTCATGCTTTAACCGGAATGCCATAGATCAAGTCTTGAAGGAAAACCGGACCAACCAACAGCTAAACCAGGCTTTAATAAGACTGACTTTACCGTCACGGACAAAACTGAAAATGAAACGAGACGAAAGGTTATACGCGAAAACCAAGTCCAAACCACAATTTAGCCCAAAACCAGAACTAAACTTGGACTCGACGTCTTGAAAACAGATTAAAACCAGGACTCAACCAGGGCTCAGTTAAAATATGTAAGAATTTCAAGCAGCACCAGGTCGTGTCTTTTTGTTTCCTATTTTCATTATTCATATTATTTTTAAATGAATATAAGAAGTGTAAGGAGAACAAAAAATAAAGAGAACACAACAAAAACCAACAAGAGAGATATATATTAAAAAAATAATAATAATAATAAAAATAATAATAAAAATAAAAATAATAATAATAAAATTAAATAATAAAATTAAATAATAAAATACAATAAAATACAATACAAGAAGATAAAATAAAATAAAATACAATAAAATAAAATACAATAAAATACAATACAATACAATAAAATACAATAAGATAAAATACAATAAGATAAAATACAATACAATACAATACAATAAAATACAATAAAATACAATAAGATAAAATACAATAAAATACAATACAATACAATACAATACATTACAATACAATACAATACAATACAAAAAATAATTGTCCCAACCAGTCTTTTGTTTTATGGCCGTTACTATGTCCGCACAGTCCTTGATCGTTGGTGTCAACAATTTTTTCGCGATGGCCTTCTTTCCCGCCGCCAAAAGGTCGTTCCAAAAGTATCCATTCACTGTGTCCATGTCGGGAGTTTTGAGGCCCAAGTACATAGTTCTAATGTAGCACTGCGTCATGTCTAAACAGGGATCGAGCGGGACTAAATTGGGGCAGGTCTAAAACAAGACTAAATTTGTAGTGAACCACGTAAAAAGCAGATTCAAACCAAGACTTGACCAGGTCAAAATCAGTTACATTGTTAACCAGGAATAAACCAGGATCAAACTGTTATAATAAACCAAGTCTAAACAAGAATTCACCCCGGACTAAACCAGGACTAAATGGGGACAAGCAACGAGCAAAAGATGGAATTCTGTCAACTGGACAAAAACCAAGAATGAGCAACAATTCTGAAATTCCAAGGTAGACATTTCAATAAGTTTGATTTTCTATTACTAAGGATGAAAAAAAACGAATATTTTGCGGCAACAAAATTGAATTTGAGCTTCACAAAAAGTATAACTTGAGTATGATATGTCTGGAGATGGAATGAAAAACAGTTCATACTCGCAACAATTCTGAAAGTAGTTGTCCAGTAAAAGCAGAAATCAGCTTGCCTTCATCAAGAACGCTGTCTTTTATAATGATGTCAAATACAATAGTAAATGTCTTTAAAACAGGCGCTTTCCATTGACAAAAAAACATCTTGATTTCGTATATTGTCATTACATATTCTGTTTTCAATCTGGATTTCTCCTTCCACTTCACTTCTACTTTCACTTCAGTTTATTCCTCATTTCTGACGTGCATTATACAGTTTGCTTTTTTCCCCCCTCCCCCTCCCCCCCCCCCCCCGTAGGTAACCATTTGTTCCACCAAGAACACGATAACCCTAAAATCTGTGGAAACAGCTCATGGGCCAGGTACAACTGAATTCTATACAAACTGTCCTCTTTCACGCCATGAATCTCCTCTTGTCGCGATAATTAATTGGAACCAATTTTGAGTAACGACTTGCTAATTTGCCTTAACAAAGCATGAGCATTGAACAGTTTATTAAGATTGATTCGGGCTTAGTAACGACTTCACTATGGTTAGGAGCCTGAATCATGCTTAATAAACTATATGTTCACTATGAATTAAGTCTCTTCATGCGTTACTAAGGCAGGAATAAGTGTAGCTATGATAAAGCATCTATTTTTCTTTTACTATTCTTCTAAATGGTGTTCAATATTACTGTTTATTGCAATATTTTCAAGGTGTTATATGGTATTATTGTGCGTTAAATCAGAACTGTTGTCTCATTAATTTTGGCTCTTGTTTACAGTCTGGTTGCTAGGGTAACAGTTGCGGAGTTACCTCTACCTACGTCATATTTGCTGCTCATGTCCAACCAGGAAGTACAATTAAAAATGTGGTCAACAATGGTCCAACTGGGGGATAAACAGGCAAAATGTCTAGTCAAATCTGAGATACAATTGTGTTCACTGCGTTTTAGTGAAACGCGTCGACTAAACTGTCATATAGACTTTAAAACTTGCAGCAATAAACGTTTGTGGACATTTCCATCGTCTCTTCCTCGTCCACACGCCCTCTGCGCTGGACACGCCCTCTGCGCTGGACACGCCCTCAAATCTTTCAAGAGCACGGGACTTTGTGTCCGATCCTAAAATATAACCCCCGGACAGTTGGAAATGAGGCTCGTTAAAACTGTCTGCGAGTAGGCTAACGTTTATTAGCATAGCCGCGCAATAATGTGTAAACTAGCATTAGCATTAGCTGCTAGCGACCTGAAACAAACAAGTCCACTGGTCCCTCCTGGCCGCACTAACACATTTCTGGACAAACGGGGTCTTTTGTTATGAGACTTTGTTTTTGAGACTTTTTTTGTTGGCAAGGCCACAGTGAACATGCTGCTTTTGTCCTCAAGATGGCAGCAGCGAGTGTGTGGCGTCTCTTCAGACCCACGAATAGCACGTTCATCCTTTTTAAGAACGGAGAACATAAACAAATTCAGCTCTGCTCTTTTCGGGCAAATGATGAATATTTAATTGAGATTCAGTCGTGTTTAATCGGGTTCTATCAGTGCAGCCAATCCTCCGTCAGTACAAGCATGTGGTTTGGAGCCGGGTTTGGGCGTTAAACGTGTTAAATGGACGCGATGAACGCTTGTTGTTTTTCGACGCCGAAACTGTGATTCTTTTCTTTTCTTCCCTGCATTCACGCCCGGGCCATTTTCTCAACACACTTTCCTCCCGAGTCGCACAAACCACGCGACGTACTGTTTAAGTGGATGTGGTTTTGGCTTTTGTTTTGTTTCAGCACGTGCCCAGAGGAATACATCTGCCTTCGAACCCGCAGGACTCCGGACTACAGTTTGACAAACTTTGACACGTTTGAATTCGCATTTTTAGCCACGTTCAGACTCATGACACGAGACTTCTGGGAGTCTCTGGCAGGCAAGGTCAGTGTTACCACTATACTACTACTACTACTACTACTACTACTACTACTACTACTGCTACTACTACTACTGCAGCTACGTTTGAGATATCCGTTTCAGTTAATTTGCCGTCTGCAGTGCAAAAGAAACGCATGGGACAAAGTGTACGACAAACAGTTTTGGGGGACACAAACTGCAGAGAAAAAGACAACACACTACCAATCAATCAGCCAATCAATCAATCAATACATTGTGTAGAGAAGGATATAACGAATTAAAGTGTTATGCGCCCTTTTTTCTTACCGGTTAACATTCTCACAAGATTCATATTAAAGTTCACTGACTCGCACAAAGCAATGCAAAGATGCCAAAATCCAAAACGCGCACACATTCGGATCAATTCATCAAAGTGCATTTCACGTTAAAGATGGAGGAATGTCGTTTGAATTAGTCAATTGAAAAGAGGATAAATCAGACTCAGAATCAGAACGGGTTTTTTGCCATTGTCAATGAACAGAATTCACAAACAGGAACTTGTCTCGGCCTTAATGTGCAACATAAAACACTGAGCAATAATAAAACAACATATATTCAATCAAAAGGGCATGAATTAAGAGACAATTTAAAATGACTAAAGTATCAAATAAAAATAAAAATAGACTATGTACACAACAATTTACAGTTAAATTTACAGTTGTAGTGCAGAAAGTGACAGTGCCGAGAGTGAGGAATAGTGCGTTGTAGTCTCTGTTTGTCCCTGGCTGTGGCTCCAGCAGAGGGCGCTGTAGCCTCTGTTTGTCCCTGGCTGTGGCTCCAGCAGAGGGCGCTGTAGCCTCTGTTTGTCCCTGGCTGTGGCTCCAGCAGAGGGCGCTGTAAGTCTCTGTTTGCCCCTGGCTTTGTGGCTCCAGCAGAGGGCGCTGTAGTCTCTGTTTGGCCCCTGGCTGTGGGTCCAGCAGAGGGCGCTGTAGCCTTGTTTTGCCCCTGGCTTGTGGCTCTCAGCAGAGGGCGCTGTAGCTCTGTTTGCCCCTGCTGTGGCTCCAGCAGAGGCGCTGTAGCCTCTCTGTTGTCCTGGCTGTGGCTCCAGCAGAGGGCGCTGTAGCCTCTGTTTGTCCGCCTTCGGCTGTGGCTCCCAGCAGAGGGCGCTGTAGCACTCGTTTGCCCCTGGCCCTGTGGCTCCAGCAGAGGGCGCTGTAGCCTTCTGTTGTGCCCCTGGCTGTGGTCCAGCAGAGGGCGCTGTAGCCTCTGTTTGCCCCTGGCTGTGGCTCAGCAGAGGGCCTGTAGCCTCTGTTTGTCCCTGGCTGTGGCTCCAGCAGAGGGGCGCTGTAGCCTCTGTTTGCCCCCTGGCTGTGGCTCCAGCAGAGGGCGCTGTAGCCTCTGTTTGCCCCTGGCTGTGGCTCCAGCAAGGGCGCTGTAGCCTCTGTTTGCCCCTGGCTGTGGCTCCAGCAGAGGGCGCTGTAGCCTCTGTTTGCCCCTGGCTGTGGCTCACGCAGAGGGCGCGTAGCCTCTGTTTGTCCCTGGCTGTGGCTCCAGCAGAGGGCGCTGTACCTTGTTTGTCGCCTGGCTGTGGCTCCAGCAGAGGGCGCTGTAGTCTCTGTCAGCGGAGGGCGCTGTAGCCTTGTTTGCCCCTGGCTGTGGTCCAGCAGAGGGGCGCTGTAGCCTCTGTTTGCCCCTGGCTGTGGCTCCAGCAGAGGGCGCTGTAGCCTCTGTTTGCCCCTGGCTGTGGCTCCAGCAGAGGCGCTGTAGTCTCTGTTTGTCCCTGGCTGTGGCTCCAGCAGAGGGCGCTGTAGTCTCTGTTTGTCCTGGCTGTGCTCCAGCAGAGGGCGCTGTAGTCTCTGTCAGTCGGAGGGCGCTGTAGCCTCTGTTTGCCCCTGGCTGTGGCTCTCCAGCGGAGGGCGCTGTAGCCTCTGTTTGCCCTGGCTGTTGGGCTCCAGCAGAGGGCGCTGTAGCCTCTGTTTGCCCCTGGCTGTGGCTCCAGCAGAGGGCGCTGTAGCTCTGTTTGCCCCTGGCTGTGGCTCAGCAGAGGGCGCTGTAGTCTCTGTTTGCCCCTGGCTGTGGCTCCAGCAGAGGGGCGCTGTAGCCTCTGTTTGCCCCTGGCTGTGGCTCCAGCAGAAGGGCGCTGTAAGCCTCTGTTTGCCCCTGGCTGTGGCTTCCAGCAGAGGGCGCTGTAGCCTCTGTTTGTCCCCTGGCTGTGGCTCCAGCAGAGGGCGCTGTAGCCTCTGTTTGTCCCTGGCTGTGGCTCCAGCAGAGGCGCTGTAGCCTCTGTTTGTCCCTGGCTGTGGCTCCAGCAGAGGCGCGCTGTAGTACCAACACGGTGATGGAGGAAGGTGAGGATGGACTCAATGATGGCCGTGTAGAACTGCACCATCATCTGCACTGGAGCTTGGCTTTCCTCAGCTGCTCGCTAGAAAGTACATCCTCTGCTGGGCCTTCTTGATGAGGGAGCTGATGGTGGGCTCCCACTTGAGGTCCTGGGTGATGGTGGTGCCCAGGAAGCGGAAAGAGTCCACGGTGGTGATGGGGGAGTCTGTCATGGTGAGGGGCCGGGGGGCTGTGACTTTCCTGAAGTCCACGATCAATCCACTGTCTTCTGGGCGTTGAAACTCCAGGCTTTTACTGCTGCACCAGGACCCCAGCCGGACCACCTCCCTCCTGTAGACACGACTCTATCCCCGTCCGAGATGAGCCCGATGCGGTTTTTACACGTACGGCAGAAGTTAAAGCGTGAATAAAAAAACAAAAAAACCCATCCACAATGTTCCCTTAAAGATGTTTTGCCGTATATTTGTATTTATTCATGGTTTTAAAGCTTAACCATGGAATAAATACAAATATACGTACAACATCTGTACCAAACCAGAGCAAGTGTTAACGCACACTCGGTCTGAACCCGGACCTGAACGTGGATCAAACCTGGACTAAACCAGGCAAGACAAAACCCGGATTAATCGCAATAACCAGATCTAGCCGAGGGACTTAACCGGGTTCTTAACCAGAAGACATACGCTCTGTTGACCGAACCAGGACACATGCCGTGTTCTAAAGCGGGGTCGGACCGGGACTAAACCAGGGTCTAAACATTTCGTCTCTGTGTGTTTAGGTTGATGCAGGCCGAGGGAAGTTCCATGATGATCTATTTCATGGCGGCGTTGTTCATCTGCTCGTTTTCCCTCACGGCTTTTATCATCGCGGCGTTTGTCATATCGTTCCACCGAACAAACCGAGAAGGAGGTTTCAGGAGGCCGAGCAAGACCAGAGGGACCACAGCAAGATCCTGGCCGCTCTCAAGGACGAGGTGGAGGACTAGAGCGGTCTAAAGCAGGACTAGAGCGGGTCTAAAGCAGGACTAGAGCGGGTCTTAAAGCCATATTGACTACTAGAGCGGGATCTCAAGCAAGGACTAGAGCGGGGTCTCAAGCAGGAGGAAGCGGGTCTCAGAGCAGGACTAGAGAGGGATAGAGTCAGGACTAGAGCATGGACTAGAGCAGGACTAGAGCGGGGACTAGAGCAGGATATAGAGCAGGAAGCTAGAGGCCGGGTCTAAAGCAGGACTAGAGCAGGACTAGAGCAGGACTAGAGCGGCTAGGCAGACTAGAGCAGGACTAGAGCAGGACTAGAGCAGGAACTAGAGCAGGACTCAGAGCGGGTACGTAGGCACAAGCAGCAGGCGGTCAAGAGCAGCGGGTACTAGAGCAGGGGAGCTAGAAGCAGGACTAGAGCAGGACTAGAGCAGGACTAGAGCAGGACTAGAGCGGTTCCTAAAGCAAGGACTAGAGCGGGTCTAAACGCAGGACTCATCAGACGCGGGTCCTCAAGCAGGACTAGTAGACGGTCTAAAGCAGGACTAGAGCGGGTCTAAAGCTAAGAGCGGGTCCCAAGAGGACTAGAGCAGGATCTAGAGCAGGACTAAGAGTGGCAGGCCTAGAGCAGGACTAGAGCGGGTCTAAAGCAGGACTAGAGCGGGTCTAAAGCAGGACTAGAGCAGGACTAGAGCGGGTCTAAAGTAGGACTAGAGCAGGGATTAGAGCAGGGACTAGAGCAGGACTAAAGCAGGACTAAAGCAGGACTAAAGCAGGACTAAAGCAGGACTAAAGCAGGACTATATCAAGACTAAACCAGGACTAAACGCAGGTCTAAATGAGGCTTATTACCAGAACTATAACTGTTCAGATTGAATCCAAGGTCACGGCTGCTCTCAAAAACGAGGCGGGGACTAAACCTGGACTAAACAAAGTCTAATCCAGGAATTATTAAAGTGGATTTTGCCATGACCAAAGCGGATCTTAGCCAGGTCCAAACTAGGACTACCTGTACACAACTGCGCTTTGAATGGTAGAAAAGCACCACATAAACTTGACCATTTCACCATTTAAACTGGACTCAATCTAGCCTAAAGTAGGACTAAAGTAGGACTAAATTAGGACTAAAGTAGGAATAAATTAGGACTAAAGTAGGACTAAAGTAGGACTAAACCAGGACGATATCAGTTAACCTATATCAGGGCCGTCATTCTCAAAATACTTGTTTTTTCTTGCAGGATGAGGACAAGCTTCCAGAGGAAAAGGGTGAGTTTGTGCTCCTCTGCTGGAGGCTTGGGGAAGTACATAGAATATCGCAATATTAATACATCTGGTTGAAAAACTCCTCCCCCGTTTGCGCCCAAATGGCTACGGGAAGCCGTTAAATCCGACGTCTGTCACCGTTTAAGAAAACCACCCCCCAAAAAAAAGGCAGAAAATGGGGGCTTTTTGGAGCAATAACATCTTGAATGCAGGAGAATCGCTCTTCAACTTCAAGCGCGTAAATGGCCAGGGAAAACAGCTACAACGTGGTTAATTTACGACTACTTTAATGCGTTTCCTGTTGCATAAGATGAAAACCCGGACTCCCACAGAGAGAAGTTAAAGCATGGTTCGTGAATGTTCCACAGTACGCCTTTAGACATGTCCATCTCCACTGGGACGAGAGGCCACGTTCCAGGTCACATCTGTGCGACGGTCAAGAAAAAAAACACGACTGTAACGAGCAAAGTAAATGCCGACCGGAAATGCCTGATGTCGTGCCGTTGAACGTTCCCGACTAAGCGATCACATGTGGTGGGTGAAAATGTTACGTAGTGCAGCTTTAAAAACATCATTTTTTTGAGTGTAACATGCGAACGAAACGCAACCCGAGCGTTGTTTTCGATGGAGAAACGGCCTAATAACGTGGCTTAACGATGTCTCTTAAGCCTAGTAAAGTAAAGCACAATAGTGAAATATTCCCAGGCAGATGGTGTCCAAAGTAGAACAACATTTGTCTCTATTATTTAGGTTTACGTAAATTGAGAGCCTAAACTCACAAAGCGTCTTGACAGGAGACATCTGGTCAACCCCCGCTTCACCTCTGGAGACAGGAATGTTTCGCAATATTCCAGGAAAAGCGTCCAAACTTTGAGTAGGCGCTCGGGATGTCGAACTTCGCTGTTCTCTCATGGCCTCGGCGTGCCTCCCACGCGCAGAGTAGAGCGCCGTTTCACCGTTCAGCCACTCCGCACATCTGTCTTAACTTGGACACGCAGTGGAATTATACCTCCGCGACGAAACTGTGATTGAATTTCGCCATCATTTGTGTAAAACGGGCGGCTGATCCTGTAGTTTAGCGGAATATACATGCGTGGAGTATAATCCAAGCTTGAGTTGTGTGGTCCTCTGTGTTTTTTATTTTTTTACTTTTTAATTATTTTTTTTCTATTTTTCTATTGTATAATTTTTTTTTAATGCTTTTTACGTTTTGATTTAATTTGACAGGTTTTATTGTCTTGTATTATTTCTAAGATCAAATTGAGCACCTTTCATACCTTTTGCATGTTTTTATTTTTTCCTCGCACTTTGGAAACTGTTCTAGTTATAAAATGTGCTATATACATTTACCCCCCATCTCCGCCCACTTTGTTGCGATTATATATATTTAAAACAAAAAATCTGGACTCATTAAAAATTTAGCAACATTTTGACAATAAGTAAATGAAAATCTGCTGCTTGTTCCGGCGAATGTCACTATGAAGAGGCGGGGCTTATCACTCTGAAGAGGCGGGGCTTATCAGTTTTGCCGTTTCTAGTCAATATTGCGGTTTACAGTCAACAAAATGTGAAATAACAAATAAACTAAAATCCGCGTCGTATGTCTTCTTTAATATCATTATTTATTCCTCTAGGTGGCGCACGGCGAGCTTGTTCTTCTTGCTTGCGGCGCGTGTGCAGCTGGGACTGTTGTGGCTGTTGGGTTCGGCTCAAGAAAGGACTGCAGGTTTTTGTTCTGGACCCGTTCTTTGACCTGGCGATAATCGTCCTGCTCGTCCTCAATGTGTGCTTCATGTCCATGGAGCATTACCCGCTCACGGTCCACTTTGAGGCAACGCTGTCACAGTCAGAGCTGGTGAGTTCAGACTGTTGTTGGTCAGTGAAAAACACAGGGCCGTCAGTTTACATTCACTTGAGCCACTTTTTCAAGGAGTGATACTGCTCAGGGTGGTTTTCAGACAGCAAACTTTTACAGTGTAACATAGAGGTCTGTTTGATTCACGATTCATCACAATTCGTCACGATTCTGTCACGCTTCCGTCTTGATTTGTCCCGATTCATCGACGATTCTGTCCCGATTCATCACAATCGTGACCACGATTCATCACGATATTTTGTCCCGGATTCATCCACAATTCGTCCCAATCATTCATATTCTGCTCCGATTCATCACGATTCTGTCCCGATTCATCACAATTCGTTCACAATCCCATCATGATTCTGTTTCTGTCACGATTCATCACGATTCTGTCCCGATTCATACACAATTCACAATGTCTGTCACAATTCACGATCTGTCCCGATCATCAATTCTGACAATTCATCACGATTCTGTCACGATTCACACGATTCTGTCCCGATTCATCACAATTCGTCACAATTCATCATGATTCCTGTCACGTTCTGTCCTGATTCTGTCCCACGATTCATCCAATTCTCACGAGTTCATCAGATTCTGTCACGTTCTGTCACATTCTGTCACAATTCATTCACGATTCATGGTCACAATTCATCACGATTCTGTCCCGATTCATCACAATTCGTCACAATTCATCACAATTCGTCCAATTCACATGATTCTGTCACGTTCTGTCATGATTCTGTCCAGTTCATCACGATTCGTCACGATTTTTCACAATTCAGTCATGATTCTGTCAACAATTCGATTTAAGAATTTGTGCTAAAAAATGTAAAAATCTATCCCAGGTTAGCTTTATACTGTCATTTTACTTCCTGTTTGTAGTTGATGACGATCCACTGGGAAATTAGCCCAGCATCCACAGGGCAACCCATCTAACTTCACAACTTAATTACATTTTAGACCGACTTCAATTTTGTTGATTTCATGTTTATGTTGTCTAGAATTATGCATAAACTCTGGACCTGAACGAGCGTCTCCTGGTGTGATGTCACTTCCTGTAATCATTTTCTACAGATTTTTTCACCGTCTCTCTCCGCAAATAGCATCTTGATTGGTGTAAAACTAGAATGAACTCGCTCTCTTCCTGTGTAACGTCGTCAACTTTTTGCTCTTTTGCAGGCTTTTTGCTCCATCTTTTTCCTTGAGGTGGCGCTGAAGATTGTGGCTCTGGGTCCGTACGCCTTTTTTCAGGTCAGATTTTTCTACTATTTTTCCACGACTCCATTTAAATGCGATCCTTTGTGGTACTGAGTGAAAAATAAGAAATAAAATTGCCTTTTTGAATTGATACCAAGTTTTGTCACAGCCCAAATCACACAACACAAAGGTAAAAGATGCAATTTGCAGCTTTAAAATATTAGAATTTGTGTTTGTTTTTTTCGTAGTATCACATTTTTAGAAGTTGTAGAAGGAAGAATTAAAGTTAAAGAAAAACACATCTGCTTGTTATTGCAAAAGCTGGGCAATATGGCAAAAACCTCTGTATTTTTTAGTTTTTACTGTAGGTGCGCAATATTGACAAAATGTATATATATATATTATTTTTTTGCATTGTCTTGACAACAATATTCAGGGACTATTTTAACAAAGCCTCAGGAATGTGCTAAAACGGGTAATTCACCACAAAAGGGCAGATATATCCTTTACACCAGATTTCCAAAACGGCAATTATCCTTAAAAAACAACTATTGGGTCAAAAATACAACAACAAATAACAACAAAAACACGGAAAGGGGTCTCAGTTTAACATTAACATGACCTCTCCTCTCTGTCGCCGCGGTTACAGGTCGGGTGGCACGTCTACGACACGATCCTGGTCGTCCTGAGCCTTCTGAACTTGTCTGTCGCTGATGTGAACTTCTGGAGCTTTCGGGAGGTCGTTATACTCCGGCTGGTGAGACTCGTTTATGAGTTTTCAAATGTGTCGAAAACGAACGGATCGGAACAGAGGAACGTCGAGATCATGGTTTTTTTTTTTTACTGAAATGACAACAAGTGACGAGTGACATTTTGAGGCGTTTGCAGCTGGTGAAATGATTGTAAATGACTCAAATTGGTGAACGACAGTCCTAAATACTATACAAACATTCTATAGGCTGTACGTGATAGTCCAGACCCGGTCTGAACCATACGTGATAGTCCAGACCCGGTCTGAACCATACGTGATAGTCCAGACCCGGTCTGAACCAGGTCTACAGTCTTCACCTCGCAATTTCAAGTTTCAGCGAAGAAAGAGTGAAGAAACAGCACAATTTTCCAGTTATTCCCAATGACGGACCCCACGCCTGAGTGAGCGGCTTCGGGAAATCACATAAAGTTACTGTGACATAAACACAGGAAACACAGGGAAACTTCGAAGCATCGCACTCTGTCGCACACGTCCACTTTTCTCCCTTTTTCAATGATTAAATAACGTTTACGCCTTTTTCTCTTTGGTTTAAATATATATATATATATATATATATATATATATATATATATATATATATATATATATATATATATGGTTAAGAATATATATAATATTATATATAATATAATATATATATATATGATATATAAATATATATATATAGATACATATAGATATAAATATATATTACTACTATATATACATAACACACTC
Source organism: Chaenogobius annularis (assembly GCA_015082035.1). Classification (NCBI taxonomy): domain Eukaryota; kingdom Metazoa; phylum Chordata; class Actinopteri; order Gobiiformes; family Gobiidae; genus Chaenogobius; species Chaenogobius annularis. Next base: position 142,474 of record BJKM01000034.1, read on the forward strand.
AACATTTAAGTTTACGTACAGTGTATGGATACTATATTGAATTTAAATTACTTAATTTACTCTAAATGGTCAAATTTATTAGTTTGTGTTATTATTGTATTGTGAACTTGAATAATCGCAAATTAATTAATAAATAATATCCAAGTCCTGAACCAGGTCTTATCAAGGTCTGATCCAGGTCAGAAACCAGCTGATCCAGTCTGAAATCCAGGTCTGATCCAGGCCTGAACCCGGTCTCAACCCGTCTCAACCCGTGTCTGACCTGGCCTGATCTAGGTCTAACCCGGTCTGAAACCCGTCTGAACCGATCTGAACCCGATTCTGAACCCGGCCTGATCCAACTGAAGCCGCGTCTGAACCCCGCTAACCCGGCCTGATCCCAGTTCTAACCCGTCTGAACCCGGCCTATCCAGTCTGAAACCCGGTCTGAACCCGGCTGACCAGGTCTGAACCCGGTCTGAACCCGGCCTGATCCAGGCCTGAACCGTCTGAAACCCGTCTGAACCCGGTCTGAACCCGGTCTGAACCCTTTCTCTCTGCCTCTCTCCTTCAGTTCCGTCTGGCTCGTTGGTGGGCCTGTTTTCTTGAAGTGGAGCGCCTGTTTGGACCGGCCTCGCTCTCTTTGGCACTCTCTCTTTGGTGCTGATCGTGTTCTTCTTCAGCTTCTTCGGGGAATCTCTTCCTCGGACGGAGTTCGCCGCCAACTGTGTGCAGGTATTTCGCTCGACTGCGTGTTACCCCCGTTGCACATGGCCCGATTTCCTCGCACAGCTTCATGACGGAACGCGCGCTTTGGCCGCGAGTGGATCGAGACCATGTGGGACTGTACGGAGGTCGCGGGTCCGCTTTGTCTGTGTGGTCTTCCTACGTCACTCTGCTCATAGTGGGCAACTTTCTGTGATGAACACTAAGAACTAAACAGGAACTGAATCAAGACTTAAACCAGGACTGAATTCAAGGCTAACAGACTGAATTCAGACTAAAACCAGACTGAATCAAAACTTAAGACACAAATGTCAAAACCTTTTTGAAATGTAAAGACTTTTCCAATTATAAAAAAACTTGTTTAAAGCTAAATGAAATACTCTGCCAGAAGTATGAATCAGAAAAGTATGAATCAGACATATTAATCAAAGTATGACAAAGTATGAATCAAAGAAATCAGAAGTATCTAATTCAGACAGTATGTAATCAGAAGTATGATATCAAGTATGAATCAGAAGTATGAATCAGAAGTATAAGGTAAGGCACACATAGCTTTTTCTAGTCAAGGTTTCCCAGTCCCGTTTAACAAGCGAGGTTTAGTCAAGGTTTTATCCCATTTTAGTCATAGTTTAGTCCCGTTCTTCGTCGAAGTTATCCTTTCTAGTCAAGTTAGCTCAGGTCAGTCCCACTTCTAGTCATAGTTTAGTCACCGTACTTCTGATGTTAGTCCGCTTACTATCAACGTTTATTCAAGGCTTATGTCCCATTCTAGTCAGGTTTAGTCAAGGTTTAAGTTTAGTCCCATTCTAGTCAAGTTTAGTCCCGTTCTATCTCAAGTTATCCTGTCTACCGAGGTTTAGTCCCCGTTCTAGTTCATAGTTTATTCCTGTTCTATTCGAGTTAGTCCTGTCAGGTCGAGTTAGTCAAGGTTTAGTCCTGTTTAGTCCTTTATAGATCCACCTTAATCCGTTCTGAGTCCTGGTTTAGCCTCGTTTTATCCTGGTCTAGTCTGTCTAGTCCCAGTTCTTTTCCTGTTTAGCCCTGATATTGGTTTTTCTAGTCCTGCAGTTTAGTCCTGTTTCTAGTCCAGTTTGTTCCTGTTTACCCTATATTGTGTTGTTCTATCCTGGTTATCCTGTTCTAGCTCCAGTTGCTCCTGTTTAGCCCTGATATTGTGTTGTACTAGTCCTGGATATATAGCCTGTTCTTCCAGTTGTTTCCCTGTTTAGCCCATATATTGGTTTGTACTATCCTGGTTTAGTCCTGTTCTAGTCCAGTTTGTTCCTGTTAGCCCTGCATGTGGTTCAGGTCCTGTTTATCCTTTCTTAGTCCAGTTTTCTTAGCCCGCTATATTGTTTTTGTACTAGTCCTGTTGAGTCCGTTCTAGTCCAGTTGTATCCTGTTTAGCCCTGATATGTTTTGTACTAGTCCTGTTTTATCCTTTTCTAGTCCAGTTTGTTCCTGTTTAGCCCTGATATTGTGTTGTACTAGTCCTGGTTTATCCTGTTCTAGTCCAGTTTGTTTCCTGTTTTACCCTGATATTGGTTACTAGTCCTGATTAGTCCTGTTTCTAGTCCTGTTTAGTTGTTTCCTGTTTAACCCTGACATTGTTCTTTCTATCCTGGTTTAGTCTTTCAGTCCAGTTGTTTACCTGTTTAGCCCTATATGTTGTTTACTAGTGCCTGTTTAGTCCTGTTCTAGTCCAGTTTGTTCCTGTTTGAGCCCTGACATTGTGTTGTAGTCCTGGTTTAGTCCTGTTCTAGTCCAGTTTGTTTCCTGTTTAGCCCTGATATTGTGTTTGTTCTAGTCCTGTTTAGTCCTGTTCTAGTCCAGTTTGTTTCCTGTTTAGCCCTGATATTGTGTTTGTTCTAGTCCTGGTTTCCTGTTCTAGTCCAGTTGTTTCCTGTTTAGCCCTGATATTGTGTTTGTACTAGTCCTGGTTTAGTCCTGTTCTAGTCCAGTTTGTTTCCTGTTTAGCCCTGATATTGTGTTTGTACCTAGTCCTGGTTTAGTCCTGTTCTAGTCCAGTTTGTTTCCTGTTTAGCCCTGATATTGTGTTTTGTACTAGTCCTGGTTTAGTCCTGTTCTAGTCCAGTTTGTTTCCTGTTTAGCCCTGATATTGTGTTTGTACTAGTCCTGGTTTAGTCCTGTTCTAGTCCAGTTTGTTCCTGTTTAGCCCTGATATTGTGTTTGTACTAGTCCTGGTTTAGTCCTGTTCTAGTCCAGTTTGTTTCCTGTTTAGCCCTGATTATTGTGTTTTTACTAGTCCTGGTTTAGTCCTGTTCTAGTCCAGTTTGTTTCCTGTTTAGCCCTGATATTGTGTTTGTACTAGTCTGGTTTAGTCCTGTTCTAGTCCAGTTTGTTTCCTGTTTAGCCCTGATATTGTGTTTGTTACTAGTCCTGGTTTAGTCCTGTTCTAGTCCAGTTTGTTTCCTGTTTAGCCCTGATATTGTGTTTGTACTAGTCCTGGTTTAGTCCTGTTCTAGTCCAGTTTGTTTCCTGTTTAGCCCTGACATTGTGTTTGTACTATCACGAATGCACCCAAAGTCAGGCCTTGAGTGGGACTAAGGTTGCGTTCACACAGGCACAAACACCACATTAAATGTAAGACAAAACTAGGACCAGACACTGGAACTGATCCTGGACCAGGCCAGGGCTGAACCAGGACTAAAACGCGAGCGAATCCAAGTCTGCATCAAACTTAAAGTGGGCTCAAACCGGGACCAAACAAGGGTGAACTCACCCAAAAAAAACAACAGTCTAAAATCAGGGCAAAACCAGTTGCTAAAACACAGAGTAGACCCTCAGGACTAACCCAGGACTAGTTGAGGAGTGAATCTAGTTAAGGATGAAACCAGGACTAAACCAGTACCAGTTGAGGACTAAAAACCAGGTCTAAACCTGGTTAAAGCAGGATGAAACCAGGACTAAACCAGTGCCAGTTGAGGACTAAACCAGGACTAAACCAGGTTAATGATGAAACCAGGACTAAACCAGTGCCAGTTGAGGACTAAACCTGGTTAAGGATGAAACCAGGACTAAACCAGTACCAGTTGAGGACTAAATCTAGTTATTATCGGATTAAACCAGGACTAAACCAGTGCCAGTTGAGGACTAAATCTAGTTATGGATTAAACCAGGACTAAACCAGGACTAAACCAGTCTAACCAGGATCTAAACAGTACAGTAACCAGTTGAACTAAATACCTAATCGGACTAAAACCAGGATCCAAACCAGTACCATTTTAAAGGAGAGTCTGAAATCTAGGACTGAAACCAGGACTAAACCAGTAAACCAGTTGAGGACTAAATCTAATGGATGAAACCAGGACTAAACCAGTGCCAAGTTGAGGACTAAACAAACCATGGTTAAGGATGAAACCAGGACTAAACCAGTACCAGTTGAGGACTAAATCTAATGGATTAAACCAGGACACAAGAATAGTCACTAAACCAGGATTAGAGCAGGACTAGCTGAGGACTTCGACTCTTCTCTAATAGTGAGAATGCGTCTCACCTCTTGAGCTTCATTTCCTGTTGTTGGTTTTCGTTGCAGATCTTGACTCTGCTCTTCACCTTGTTGATGAAGTGGATCAACGACAAATTGGCCCAGAAAGACGAAGAGAACATGCAAATTCTGAAGAAGAGAATCATGAAAGTTCTCCAAGTGTGCGGGCTGAACAAAGGAGAAGCGACGGAGACGAAAGAGGGTAAAAGACCGGGACTAAACCGGGACCAAATCAAGTCCACGTGAGAGTTAGACTGGGCTAAAACGGGACAAAACCGGGACCAAATCAAGTCCACGTGAGAGTTAGACTGGCTAAAAACGGGACAAACCGCGGACAGAATCTAATAAGTCCAGTGAGGAGTTTAGACTGGGCTAAACGGACGCAAACGCGGACAAATCAATCACGTGAAGTTAGACTGGCTAAAACGGGACAAACCGGGGACCAAAATCAAGTCCACGTGAGAGTTAGACTGGCTTAAACGGACTAAACGGGGACCAAAATCAAAGTCCACGTGAGCTATTAGACTGGGCTAAAAGGGACAAACCGGACCAAATCAAGTCCACGTGGAGTTAGACTGGGCTAAAACGGGACTAAACCGGGACCAAATCAAGTCCACGTGAGAGTTAGACTGGGCTAAAACGGGACAAAACCGGGACCAAATCAAGTCCACGTGAGAGTTAGACTGGGCTAAAACGGGACTAAAACCGGGACCAAATCAAGTCCACGTGAGAGTTAGACTGGGCTAAAAACGGGACTAAACCGGGACCAAATCATGTCTATATTAGAATTAACTGGGCTAAAACAGGACTAAAACCGGGACCGTGAAATCAAGTCCACGTCAGAGTTAGACTGGCTAAAACGGGACTAAACCGGACCGGAGAATCAAGTCGCACGTCGGAGTTAGACTGGGCTAAAACGGACTAAACCGGGACCAAGATCAAGTCCACGTCGAGAAGTGGCTAAAGGGACTAGAAACAATGTACGTCTGGGTACTAAAAACGGGACCAAATCAAACCACGCCGGAGTTGAAACTGGGGCAAAACGGGACTCAAGTCCACTCACGTCGGAGTTAAACTGGGCTAAAACGGGACTAAACCGGGACCAAATCAAGTCCACGTCGGAGTTAAACTGGGCTAAAACGGGACTAAACCGGGACCAAATCAAGTCCACGTCGGAGTTAGACTGGGCTGGGCTAAAACGGGACTAAACCGGGACCAAAATCAAGTCCACGTGAGAGTTAAACTGGGCTAAAACACGGGACTAAACCGGGACCAAATCAAGTCCACATTAGGATTAAACTGGGCTAAAACCAGAACCAAAGCAGTGCAAGTGTCACACATCCTTGAAGTTGGTCAGGACAAAACTGAGATGACGTTATTGAGATTTCAGTAGTCTGATAACTCCAGAAGTCAGATAATGATCAGAACTGATTGAAGTATTGTGTGTTGCAGGAGCTGCAGCGGATGAGGAGAATGTGGTTCTGAACTGTGCCACACCAGAACAGACGGAGGAGAACGGGGCCCAGGACAGGACTCTGCCCATCGGGGAGGCCCAGGTCTTATTCTGCTCTTTTTCCTTTGCAGCCTTTATGTCACAGGAAAGACCAGTGGTTCTAAGAGGGAGCAAAACCGGACTGTTCTAAAGAAGGAGCACCTAATTAAGGAGACTAGATTATACAAGGACTAAATCAGGACTAAACCAGGACTAGACAAAGATAATACCAGGACTAAACCTAGACTAAACCAGGACTAAACCTAGACTAAACCAGGACTAAACCTAGACTAAACCAGGACTAAACCCGGACTAGACCAGGACTAGACCAGACTCATGTCTTGTTTGCTGATCATAGAAAACTTTCTATTGACTGGTTGTATATTGTTGGCACGTACAGAATATTCAAAATATATAATTTTATTTCATGTAGATTAAAGATATTTATGTATTTATATTTGTAATCAAATTGATTTGAATTTTTTACAGAATTTCCAAAAGCTGAAAGAAACTGAAGACCCTCAGGACGTCCACACACGACTGCTGCTGCCAAAGTACTATTATAATAAAAACTACTGCCAAAGTATTATAATAAAAACTACTGCCAAAGTATTATAATAAAAACTACTGCCAAAGTATTATAATAAAAACTACTGCCAAAGTACTATTATAATAAAAACTACTGCCAAAGTATTATAATAAAAACTACTGCCAAAGTATTATAATAAAAACTACTGCCAAAGTATTATTATAAAAACTACTGCCAAAGTATTATAATAAAAACTACTGCCAAAGTATTATAATAAAAACTACTGCCAAAGTACTATTATAATAAAAACTACTGCCAAAGTATTATATAAAACTACTGCCAAAGTATTTATAATAAAAACTACTGCCAAAAGTACTATTATAATAAAACTACTGCCAAAGTATTATATAAAACTACTGCAAAGTATATAATAAAAAACTACTTGCAAAGTATATAATAAAAACTCATGCCAAAGTACTTATATAATAAAAACTACTGCAAAGTACTATTATCTAAAAACTACTGCCAAAGTACTATTATAATAAAAAACTACTGCCAAAGTATTATAATAAAAATACGATTATTCTAAAACTGACCAAAGTACTATATAAAAACTACTGCCAAAGTACATTATATATAAAAACTACTGCAAAGTATTATATAAAAACTACTGCCAAAGTACTATATAAAAAACTACTGCCAAAGTATTATTATAAAAACTACTACTGCCAAAGTACTATTATTAAAACACTGCCAAAAGTACTATTATAAAAACTACTGCCAAAGATTATTATAAAAACTACTGCCAAAGTATTATTATAAAAAACTACTGCCAAAGTATTATAATAAAAACTACTGCCAAATATTATAATTATAAAAACTACTGCCAAAGTATTATTAATAAAAAACTACTGCAAATTACTATTATAAAAATACTGCCAAAGTACTATTATAAAACTACTCCAAAGTATTATTATAATAAAACTATTGCCAAAGTATATAATAAAAACTACTGCCAAAGTATTATAATAAAAACTACTGCAAAAGTATTATTATAAAAACTACTGCCAAAGTACTATTATAAAAACTACTGCCAAAGTACTATTATCATAAAAACTACTGCCAAAGTATTATTCTTATTAAAAACTACTGCCAAAGTACTATTATTATAAAACTACTGCCAAAGTATTATTATAAAAAACTACTGCCAAAAGTACTATTTATAAAAACTACTGCCAAAGTACTATTATTATAAAAACTACTACTGCCAAAGTACTATATAAAAACTACTGCCAAAGTACTATTATCATAAAAACTACTGCCAAAGTACTATTATAAAAAACTACTGCCAAAGTACTATTATTATAAAAAACTACTGCCAAAGTACTATTATTATAAAAACTACTGCCAAAGTACTATTATCATAAAAACTACTGCAAAAGTATTATTATAAAACTACTGCCAAAGTACTAAAAACTACTGCAAAAGTATATTATAAAAAACTACTGCAAACTATTAAAAACTACTGCCAAATTACTATTATCTATAAAAACTACTGCCAAAGTATTATTCTTATAAAAACTACCTGCCAAAGTACTATTATTATAAAAACTACTGCCAATAGTAATTATCATTAAAACTACTGCCAAAGTACTATTCTATAAAAACTACTCCAAAGTACTATTATTTATAAAAATACTGCCCAAAGTACTATTATTATAAAAAACTACTGCCAAAGTACTATATTATAAAAACTACTGGACCAAAGTACTATTATCATAAAACTACTGCCAAAGTACTTATTCTTATTAAAAACTACTGCCAAAGTACTATTATTATAAAAATAAAAACTACTGCCAAAGTACTATTATTATTAAAACTACTGCAAAGTACTATATTATAAAAACTACTGCCAAAGTACTATTATATAAAAACTACTGCCAAAGTACTATTATATAAAAACTACTGCCAAAGTACTATTATTATAAAACTACTGCCAAAGTACTATATAAAAACTACTGCCAAACTATTATATAAAACTACTGCCAAAGTACTATTATAAAAACTACTGCCAAAGTACTATTATTAAAACTACTGCCAAACTATTATAAAAACTACTGCCAAAGTACTATTATCATAAAAACTACTGCCAAAGTACTATTATAAAAACTACTGCCAAGTACTATTTATAAAAACTACTGCCAAAGTACTATTATAAAAAACTACTGCCAAAGTACTATTATTATAAAAACTACTGCCAAAGTACTATTATCATAAAAACTACTGCCAAAGTACTATTATAAAAAACTACTGCCAAAGTGACTATTATAAAAACTACTGCCAAAGTACTATTCTTATAAAAACAACTGCCAAAGTACTATTATAAAAACTACTGCCAAAGTACTATTATAAAAACTATGCAAAGTACTACTAAAACTACTGCCAAAGTACTATTATCATAAAAACTAACTGCCCAAAATTACTATATTATAAAAACTACTGCCAAAGTACTATTATCATAAAAACTACTGCCAAAGTACTATTATAAAAACTACTGCCAAAGTACTATTATAAAAACTACTGCCAAAGTACTATTATAAAAACTACTGCCAAAGTACTATTATAAAAAACTACTGCCAAAGTACTATTCTTATAAAACAACTGCCAAAGTACTATTATAAAAACTACTGCCAAAGTACTATTCTTATAAAACAACTGCCAAAGTACTATTATAAAAACTACTGCCAAAGTAACTGTTGTTATAGAAACTGCCATTCTGACAAATGTTTACTCCTGAAGACTCGTTTATTTTGTTGACTGTTCAAATTGTCACAAAAAGCTGTTCCGGTGAGTTGTGTGCGTTTTTGATGAAACGGCGCTTTCTGATGACATCACAGGGGGAGGGTTTCTGCTCTACTTCCTGTCATTTTCAACTGCCATTTGTCACATTTCCTTCACAAACCGCGACTTGACCAATGAGGGAAACTATGCTCATTATTCACCACAGGGACTAACTCGCCAAACCACGTCATCATTAGAAAAAAAACACGAGAACCCGTCACACGGACTTTAATAAGCGGATTTTGTTGTATTTGGAAGACAAAGTACAATGAATTTTGATCTAACTCATTGAATATTTAAAATGTTCTCTTTCATTCTTGTCTTTGTTACATATTAGTTTAGCCACGGATTATTAACCAAATGTGTTCTTAATACTACCACTACCGCAACTATTACTACTACTTTTACTAGCACCACTGCTACGCTACGTACTCCCATACAAACTACTTCATATTACACTACTGCAACCATTTGAAGAAGTCTAAAGATGTGTGTTCTGCAAATGCGTGTTTGTGTTTCTGCTGAAATTCGACACGTTTTTTTTAACTCGCCGTGTTGTGCGTGTTGTGCGTGTTGTGCGTGTTGTGCGTGTTGTGCGTGTTGTGCGTGTTGTGCGTGTTGTGCGTTTTGTGCGTGTTGTGCGTGTTGTGCGTTCGCAGAGTGCTACAGCTGCTGCCCGGCCCTGGACCTGGACGCATCTCGGGGTTGCGGCCGCGTTTGGGCCAACCTCCGCCGGAGCGCCTTCAACATCGTTCAGCACCCGTACTTCGGCAACGCCATCTTCTTCGTGGTCCTCGTCAGCAGCGCGGCCCTGGTAAGCGCGGCGGCTTCTCATTTATAGAGTGTGCGCACAAAGTTTTTTTTTTTTCAGTGACGAAGAGGAAGGGGGCGCTGTTGCTCAGAGAGACGAATAAAGTGGGCAACTTTGTCGAATGCACTTGTTTTAGGGATAAAATGTCCTCGAAATAAGTGACACTATCTGCCAGTGAATTTTACATAAGAATTCTTGAAATAAGCTTAAAGTGCCCCCTACAGGTTGGAGTACTCATTGAACTAAATAAAATGTAGTTAAAATAAATATATTTGCTAAAAAGTATAAACATTTTATCACAGAATAGCACATATTTTAGGTTTATAATTTCACTTCCTGTTTGTAATTGATGACATCACAGTAGGAAATTACCCAGCAAACACTGGGCCAAAACTCATCTAATGTCAGCATTATTTTATTTGACAAATAAAAACATAGGAAAGCGACTTTATTTTGTTGAATTCATGTTTAGAGTAAAAAAAAATAGTTTCTTTTGTGTAAATTATGCTTAAACTTTAACTGGAATGAGTGTCCCTGTTGTGATATCACTTCCTGTCATTTTCTACAGATTTTTCAACGTTTTCTCCACAAATACCTCCTCGATTGGTGTAAAACTGTAATTTGTAGTTACAACAGGTATAAACACACCAAATGAAGTCACAATTAGAAACTCGTAAAAACCTGTCATAGGCACTTTAATAATCTTATTTATCTTGTTTTAAGTGAATACATCTTGGTTAGATTTATGACATTTGCAGTGAAGTTTGTGCTTCGTCTGTGCAAATTCCACTTAGTTTTATAAATGAGACCCCTGGACAATGTTTTTGAGATCAAGACTTTTTAATCCTAGTCTGAGAAACCGGATTAGTCCTGTTCTAAGGGATGTCAGTGTTGCGATTATTGTGAGGAAAAAACATCACGATTATTGGGAACGTGATGGAACAATAGTGAAATCTTTCATTTTCTTTCATTCTCGTGGTCTGACATGTGACTGTTCCTCACGTTTGTGACCGGCTTTACTAAATTTAACTTTCTGAAAGACAAAATAAAGCTAAATGTGACAAAAACAGCAAGATAAAAAAGTTATTTACATTTAGGTCTAATTTGTATTTTTTTTACAGAGAAATGCTGACCTTTTGGACATTCGGGGCGTCACTGTTCACTGTCACGGTGTCGATAATCATGAATAATTATATATATTTTTTTTTTTTCACAATAGTCATAGGACAAAAATGTGAACAGATTTATACCAAACACGAGCTCACTGAGAAACAGGGTAATTTAGTTTTCCTCAGAGGACATTGTGTTCAAGCGAGTGGGAGAGGGGTTCAGCTGGAGGGCAGCCAACACCAAATGTCTTCAGTTATTTCATTATCCTGACAAGCTTTCCTCGTCACCTAATGTTAAAAGCCTCATTTGATGGCCCCTTCACTTCTATTACATTGCAATTTGTTGTCTTTAAAAACTATGGCTTTTGTAAAAATGTTTCCGTTATTCGAGTCCAGATGACTACGACTGAATCTTTTTCTACAATTTTACGTTATCAGTTTAAAGGTCCGCCATCTGCCTGTCTCCACGGCGATGTGTTAAAACAACCTTTTGTACCTCTGCTCTGTAAGATTATTCATCGTTTTCACAGATGTGACCAATGATGTATTGTCAGCATATTAGATTACCCTCATGGGAAGCAACGTCATATGTGTAGAGAGTGAAAAGTATTGGCCCTAAAATGCACCCCTGAGGGCCCCCAGTGTTTACAAAAGCTTCAACCAAAAACAGATTTCAGCTTTAGTGAACAGACTCACCTCTACACAGAGCGTGGTGGTGTCAGTTGCACTCTTAGATGAATACGGTTAATGCCATACTGCGGAACATAGTGCGGCTTTAATATTACTGTTGTTTGTTGTATAGTCTTTTTAGTTAGTTTCTGGGTCTGCTGTGTTTGTATGGAGTATGTTTCTACTTTATTTACTGGAAGTATTTTAATATTTTCTTTACATTGTTTCTTATGTTTCGTACATATATTTACTGTACTATCTGCACTTGTGATGAATAAGTATGGAGCCAAAAGCGATCCATCGTATCTGAAACTCAAAAGCACAAATACAAGTATTTGAACAGGGAAAAATGAAATACTTGATTCTATTTTAAAAAATAAAATAATCAACTTCGAACTTTTTAGTCTTTTGCAATGGGGGTGAATAAGTCCAAACTAAGTCCAAACTAAGTCCAAACTAAGTCCGGACCAAGTCCAGACCAAGTCCAGACCAAGTCCAGACCAGGGATCAAAGTCCAGACCAGGTCCAAAAACTAGGGTCAGACCAAGTCCAATTCCTCCCATGACAACAAGCTAAAAGTTTAAATAAGGAAAATAACTTGAAAATTAAAAAGATGATCTAATGTTGGAATAATAATAATAATAATAATAATAATAATAATAATAATAATAAAAATAATAATAATAATAATAATAATAATAATAATAATAATAATTTTAATTTGAACATGGAAATATCTTCTTTTTTTAATATAAAGTTAATGAATGTGTTTTTAACCTGAATTTAAAGAAATCAGTTGGAGTATTTTTCACAGTTCAGTTTTAAAGCACATGCACCACTTTTGACTCCATAAATAACATCAATCTTATTTACATTTTACACAACGATGGAGCGTCTAATTAGCATTTTTAAAAAACGATTCTGACAGTCACGCAGTACACACCCGTCCTTGATGACATTTGCACCTTTCCCCCCTCGCCGCTGACCCCGCCTGTCGTCGCCAACAGGTTTTCGAGGACATGTACCTGCCGACGCGCCCGACCCTCATGACCTGCCTGGGGTATCTGGACCAGGTGGTCACTTACCTGTTCGTCCTGGAGGTCCTCTTCAAGTGGCTCGGGCTCGGCTTCAGGAGATACTTCACCGACGCGTGGTGCTGCCTGGACCTCGCCGTGACGCTCGTACGTTCGCCGCGCCTGCCCTCGCGTCGAAACGGGGACGTAAAACGCATTTTGAAGTGCGATATATGCAACAAAATATCATCAAAAGCCACTGACACATTTAGGGCTGTAATCCTTTAGTCGTCTAGTCGATTAATCGGTCGGCATTATCGTCAGTCGACTTGTTATTTTGATGGGATTAAAAGGATTTACGTGGGACGGCAGGAACGGGAGACGATCTGGAGTTAGCTGAAGGTGTTGGAGTTTAATCTGACTTTGCACACATCCCAACATATGTCACAAAACACAACTTTTCTGGATAAATTGGCGTTTTTGCATCAACCTCACAGTTTCGATAACCTTTTCTTTCTGTTTTATATTGGGGTTTTTTCCAACATTCGTGACACAAAGAGGGTAAACAAAAACGGACCGAACATGTAGTACGTCACATTTACCCCAGTTAGTTCAAAGTCTGTCAAATTTGTCCATTTCCCATTGTTTAAAAAACAAAAAAAACAACAACAACAATGGAAGTTCAGTTAAAAATGGAAGTTCAGTTAAAAAAACGAAGCTTTCATTCAAGTTTTACCGGGTTTATCCTGCTTCGGGGGGGCTTCGGAAGTAGTTTCACACGTAATATTTTCTGTAGCACTTCAAAATTGTTATCGTGATCACATTTTATGTCATAAACACCCATCGCACGTTGGGTTACACGTGGTTTAGTCCCGGTTCGGGTTCTTGCTCTGTCCCGTGTAGTGACGTCGTGTGTTGTGGCGTTTTGTTTTTCCCCTCCCCCAGGCTTGCGTTCTGTCGGTGGCGGCTCAGACCTCCGCGTCAGGCTCCGCTCTGGTCAGTCTGAAGGCGCTGAGGCCTCTGAGGGTCCTCGCTCACGTCAAAGGCACACGGGTGAGAAACGCGGCACGTGTTCGTTTCGATTTCTAGAATAATATGATGTGGGCAAGATGAAGAAAAACTGCTTATACTTATACGTGTCGTCAGTGGTGGAAGAAGTACTCTGTTACTGAAGTAAAAAGTACAGATACAGGCGCAAAGATACCCAAGTAGCAGTGTCACATGAAGTACCTAGTAGTAAGTGTTTCTAGCTGATTTAATACTATTAATACATGTAAAGTAAAGTTTTTGTTCAACAGAAACAAATCGATTTCCTAATTTTTCCGGCTTGTTTTTATTTGGATCTTTTTGTTTGGTCAAAGTTGTTTTTTAGCACTTTGAACGTGCTAAAAAAACATTAAAAATAAAAAAAAAATAAAACCTCAAACCCATTCCAGGTGGTCTAAAACGGTAAAAAAAAAAAAAGTACTTTTTAGGCCCGTTGAAAATATGCAGTGGAGTATAGAAAGTGCTTGGTCTCAAATGTACTGATAGTAAAAGTGAAAAGTATCCACTGAAGTAAAGCACAGACACCTAAAAATGTTACTTTTACTCTACTTTCCACCACTGCACATCATGACAAGTGTATTTTGATCCTCGTAATCGTCATTTGGACCACGCAGACTCTAAAATATATTAAAATACCCTTTATAACAAAGACAGAGCCTTCAGTCAGCATATTTCAACCCTTATTTCGCTAAAAATGCAGTCCTGATGCGCAATAGAAATAACCGTGTGACTCATCGGACTGAAATGATGGCTAAAACGCTGGTACTCTTTGGTCGGCGCTCAAACGCTTAAACCTCCACGTGTTGCAGTTGTCCGTGACCGTCCTGCTGAGGCTGCTGCCGTCTGTCGTGGACGTGCTCCTCGTCGCGACCACAGTCTGGCTCTTCTTCGCCATGGTGTTCGTCCAGATGTTTGCGGGACGGTTTCACTACTGCTTCAACGAAACGTCCAACGAGTTTTTTAACCGAGCAGACGTGTCGAACAAGACCGAGTGTTTCATGCTGATTATGTCGAACTTCACAGAGGTCCGCTGGAAGAACGCGCCCTTCTCCTTTGATAACGTGCACACAGCCTACCTCTCACTGTTCTCCATGGTAAGTTCAGAACGCTTTGTGACGTCCCGTTGGCTTTATTTGGACAGTAAAATGGGGATGAGACTGGGAAAGGACATTGCAGCACATTGTCAAGAGCTTTTCATAAATCATCACCAAACTCATGCCCTCCATTCACGTTCATTACAAGTGCATGCCCACATTAGCTTGTCGGGGAGAAGGCTAGCTTTTGTTTATGTCCCCTGTATAATTCTCACTGCTGCCAGTGGGTGGCGCTCTAAGCCAAAGTATTCTCATGTTTAAAGGCCAAAAACAACACAAACAATGCGTAATATTTGTTTAGCTGCTTGTATCAATATATGAATAATGATCCACGTGTCATAGATTATAATTATACAGCAGACAAAAGCATAATATGTCTCCTTTAAGTCAAACTCTTTAGAATATTGTGTATGACATGTTTTTGTATTGTTAGTGATCTTTGTTATTTGTGCGTTTTTCAGGCCACGTTGAAAGGCTGGATCGATATTCTTTATCATGTGACAGATTCTGGAATGGTAAGTAAAATCAAGGGGTCTCAGAACTGTTACATGTAGCTTAGAGTCATACTTAAAGCACTCACGTAAGCGATAAAGCTCCCCCTGCAGCTTTCTTGTGAGAATACACAGTGATTATACTGTCGTAATAAGTAATCACATACAAAAAGAAGAGCGAGGGTTTCTCAGGAGAGTTGTCGTCAGCCAACGCCCCGATAATACATATTTAACCATCACAGGGACTTACAAAGCTGTTCAATGTGAAAATGTTACTCAGTTCGGCTTTAAACAGGCTTTATTTACTAGTTTTAACCATGATTTATAACTAGGACTAATCTTGAACTAAACCAGACCCAAACCATGCCCAAACTAGGCCCAAACCGAACCCAAAACATGACGTTCTGAATGAAAAAATAATGACATTGTTAAGATATAAATAAACTGTCGGGACTTTTTGTAGTTACAGTATATTGAATACTAGAACTGAACAAACCCTGGCCCAAAACGGGATTACTAAAGGCCCAAACCTGGACTCATCTGGAACTAAACCAGGATAAATCTAGAACTGAGCCAGACCTGAACTAGGACTAAACCGGTACTAAACCAGGACCAAACCAGGACTAAACCGGGACTAAACCGGGACTAAACCGGGACTAAACCGGTACTAAACCAGGACTAAACCAGGACTAAACCAGGACTAAACCAGGACTAAACCGGTACTAAACCAGGACTAAACTAAACGGGACTAAACTGGGACTAAACTGGGACTAAACCGGTACTAAACCAGGACGAAACCAGGACTAAACCAGGACTAAACCAGGACTAAACCGGACTAAACGGACTAAACTGGGACTAAACTGGGACTAAACTGGGACTAAACTGGGAGTAAACCAGGACTAAAACAATACTAAACTGGGTCTAAACTAGGACTAAACCAGGACCAAACCAGGACTAAACTGGGACTAAACTAGGACTAAACCAGGACTAAACCAGGATTAAACTAGGACTAAACCTGAAGTAAATTGAGACTGAACTAGGATTAAACCACGACTAAACCAGGATTAAACCAGAACTAAACTGGGACGAAACCATGTCTAAACTAAAACAAACCCTGAGCTAAACCAGGCCTCCTTAGATGTGTCTGTGTGATGTGTCTTGCAGATTGACGAGCAGCCCGAGTATGAACAACATGTCTCCAATTACTTATGTTTCGTCCTCTTCTTCCTGTTCGGCTGTTTCTTCTGCTGCATCCACATCCTCAAAGGGCTGTTGGACTCCTACAGCTCCCAAACACGCAAGATGAGTTATTACACGCGCATTACACGTCCTAACACAACAATAACATACATAACATACAAGAGATGTGGCCGTTTTATACGCGATCGCGTGGAGACTGTTTGTTCTCTGCGGTGGCCATTATACCAATAAATATTTGCTAATAATACATTCAATTGGGATTTCCACTCCAACCCGCCCACTACATATTATCCTACTTTACCAGCTGTAATTAATCTAGTATTTACGGATCGCGTTTGGCGATTTCAGCTCTCCAATGGCGAGCGAAACATAAACCAGGACGGAAATGAGACTGATACTGTGCAAATAACTTGGTCAGTGAATTCATGTTTTTTTTTTTTTATTTGTTGTTTTTTTTTCCCTATACATTGGAGGAGCGCACTTGTTTTTGACCGAGAAGCAGCAGGAGAACTTCAACCGCATCAGTTTTTGCTCTAAAAGACCGTTGGCCCCTTGTCCACGTCCTCAGGTGGGTCCATGCTTTAAAGTGATGATATTCAAGTACATGCACAGAAGTAGTGGTTGACGTAAGAGTAAAAAAAGTATGTGTGGGGCAAACTGCTGCTCAGGTAGGAGTGACTGCGGAAGTGGGAGGAAAAAAAAGATGAGATGAGGCGCGATATCTGATGTTTTTTGACACTTTTAGAAAAAATGAAATGGTATTCGAAGGAGCGGTGAAGGAAACGCGTTCGAAGCGTTGAATATTGTCAACATAAAGCTTTTTGTCACTTGTAGCTAGAGCTGCGACGGTTAACCGGCTGATCGCGACTAGTCAACTTACCTTTAACCGGCTGATCGCGACTAGTCAACTTACCTAGACTATGCAGAACATGTCAATAATGCACTTTATTCGTGAGAACGCTCTGTCGAGAAGCTTTCGTTCACTATATTCCGACCTTCATTTGATTGATAATGTGTTTAAAAACAATTTGGACACACACTCGACTAAATATCTTAAAAATAAATTCGAAAGAGAGAATTCACTTTTGTTTTGACTGACGAAGGATGGGTAAATATATGTACACCACAATGGAGGACGTGTTTTTTTCATGTCACCATGCTCACTACTCACAGCGTATTTTGACCGTTTTTGATCCCACTTAATTTCAGAACTATGTGTCTGGGCCTCAAAACTCCTGCACAATAAATGGATACCTTTGGAGCGTACAGGGAAAAAGTCCATTAAAAACTCTTTTTTTTTTTTTTTTTAAATGGATGACGCTAACTGCTCCAACTATCAAGGACTGGACCCAAATTATAACTGACATCCGAGAAATTTGAAAATGGCCCACTTTGACAGTTCTACCGAAGTAAGAGTACTGCTACTTCAGACAAAACATCACCCAAGTGGAAGTAAAAGTACAGTGTCAGAAAACTACACCGTGTTACTGTGGCCGAGTGGTCCGCAAACTCGATTCTTCGCATGAGTTCGATCTTAACCTGCGCGTCCCGTGTCCGCCACCAGGGCCGACTGCGAGGGCGCCTGTACGACCTCGTGTCCCGGGAGGCTTTCGAGTGGGTGATGCAGGCCGTGATATTCGCCGGCGTCCTGCTGCTGATGGTGGAGAGGTACGACATGACGGACCAGGAGATAGAAGTCCGGTTCGTGCTTTCTTTTGTCCTCATCCTCGTCTTCACCGTCGAATGCGTCCTCAAGATCTGCGCCTTCGGACGGAGCTACTTCAGCGACAGCCTCAACGTCATCGACTTTGTGGTGCTCCTTGTCGCCGTGGTCGGTGAGTGGCTTGTGTGTTTAAGCTTCGATGTGATGCATCGTGAAGGCGCTGTACTTCGCTTTTACTATAAAAAAAAAAAAAAAGTGAGTTTATTTGCACATTTCGAAACTTTCAGAGGAGTTCCGAGTAAAGCTAACGACAACTAGCATCGCAACAGTGCACTTCCTGAGTGGCTAGCACTGAAGCACATTGAAGTATGGGTCAAATGCAGAGGGCGGGGACAATAAAGTGTACCATAACCTTATTGTGATGACCTCGTCTTTAAGGCCGTCATTGTGTGAATTTAACATACATATTTCCTCTGTATTGTTACAATTTGGTGCAATAATAAACGTAAAATTAAACAAAAATATAGGCTTCCCAGCTCCTTTGAGTGGGGCCCTGGAAACGCACCTCATAACAAATTGTAATGTTTTAATTTGACTAAAACGCAATTCAAGTCCAAATTTAGTCAAAAGATTCATTTCAGTTTAAGTTTGATTTTTGTAGTTCATGTTATCAGTGTTATTAATCACTTTACTGCACGCAGCTGTTATTACATCCACTGTGTTTGTATTACCAACGCCAAATAAAAATACTAAAGTGGGGGGGGAAATGTAGGGGTTAAAAACAGCAGAAGAAACAAGAAAAGTATTCTGTATGTGCAGGGTCTTTAGAGGAACTTCCCCCAGAAACATTTTCCTGTTTTTTGTTTTGTTTTTTTAAATGAAATGTAATGTTACCCAGATGGTTACTGCGCAATGCAACATTTTCCATCATTTCTCGATCAAATTGTAGGTGCTCTGGCTCCCTCTAGTGGCTTTGGGGCTCAGCTGCTGAGTCCAGGCCAGTCGCAGCCCCTGGGTTTGTGTCAGGGCTGCAACGATCAATCCACAAAAATGTAATCGTTATTTTGACAATGCAGACTTTAAAACACAGACAATAAGACAGTAAGTCCTAAAAAAGACCACCTTTATTTCATCCAAAAAGTCAAATACCAATTGTTATAATAAAAAAAGAACAAACCTTTTCGGATTTTCCTCAATAATATATTTTTGTCATAAATATTCAGTCGCCGTATTTCAACGTTTTATTTGGTTCATAATTGTATTTATTTTTATTTTTTTTAAATCTCAATATACAATGAAAAATAATTCACTATGTTTTACGTATGTTTTTGTTGTTTAAATAAATAGAAAAAAAGTGAAAATGTTTCAGTTAATCTGTGGATTTTCAGAATTTCTGTTGTATTTGGACATAAATAAATACATAATAAATAACAATAATATAAATACTACTACTACTATCATAATACTACTATATAATAATAATAATAATAATAATAATATAATAATAATAATAATAATAATATAATAATAATAATAATAAAAAATAATAATAATAATGATAATAATAACAATAATAACAATACTAATAATAATGATAATAATAATAATAATAATAATGATAATGATAATAATAATAATATAATAATAATAATAATAATAATAATAATAATAATAATAATAATAATAATAATAATAATAATAATAATAATAATAATAATAATAATAATAATAATAATAATAATAACAACCCAAAAACAAACGAAAAAACATTTTGGACCTTGAGTACCACCAGATCCAAACCAAGTCTTTGACAGGACTTCTGCAGAGCTAAAGTAGAACCAGATCAGCGCTGAACCAGGACATAACGGTGCTAAAGTATTTCTGAACGTGGTCTGACACAAAGAGGGCCTGAATTGTGACTGAACCTGACCTCGTGTGGACCCCTGCCCTTCAGTACTCTGCTCTTCTCTCTGTGTCGTTCTCAGGTTTATTTCTGGCTGACTTCATGTTAACTTACGCGCCATCTTCGCTCACACTTTCCACCTGCTGCGCTTGGGTCGCATCTCTCCGGATCGTCCACCGTCCTCCCCGGCGTACTGAGGCTCCGTCTTTCTCTTCTCCGCCTGGACCAGAGTCTCTGCCGGCGCTGCCGCAATCCTCGCCCTGCTCCTCTTCGTCCTGATGTTCACCTACGCGAGCTTCGGCACCTTCCACTTCGCCCACCTCCAGAAGGCCGTCAACGTTAACGCAGTGTTTCAACTTCGAGACGTTCCAGAGCAGCCTGAGTTGCATGTCGATTGCGATGACGGTGGCGCTGGGGATATGCTCGTCTGGCCGAGTCTCTCTCACGCCGCCGGGCCTGCGATGCGACGGACGTCCCCGAGGCAGGAACCCAGGCCCAGTGCGGGAACCCGACTCTGGGCGTGGCCTTCGTCGTGTCGTTCTTGTGTGCCTGAGCAGCTACGTGGTGCTGCTGATGTTGCTTGTTCTCCTCGTGGACATGCTGAACGTCTTTCGCGGAGATGAGCTGTGACCCGCTGAGCGCTTGTAACTTGAGCGCGTTCTTCAAAACCTGGAAGAAGTTTGCGCCCGATTCAGCGCACTACATTGAGCGCAGGTGAGAGAGGTTTTTTGTTGGCGTGAATCCTGTATCGTCCTGCCACGGTGCCACGTTACAATTATGAATGAGGTTCGGCTTGCTCTGAGAATTCCTGTTTTCACCTACCCCCCCCTCATCCCCGCCCACATCCCCCCGTACTGTGTTGTGATATTTGGACAAATTCAGACTCTTGATTGTACACAATTTGGCTCTAAATGTCCCGTAGTCACTTTCAAAACTAAAAACATGTCAAAAACGTCACAATGAAGAGGCGGGCTTATCACTGTGAAGAGGCGGTGGCTTATCACGTCTGCATTTTTGACCGGGAAGCCTTTCACAGTGACAAGTCCCGCCTCTTCTTAGTGATAAGTTCTGCTTCTTCATAGTGATAAGCCCCACCTCTTCATTGTGATATGTCTGCTCTTCATAGTGATAGAGCCCGCTCTTCATTGTGATATGCTGTCTTCATATGTAGCCCTGCCTTTAACCTCCTCTATAGTGATAAGCCCCGCCTCTTCATTGTGATATGTCTGCCTCTTCATAGTATAAGCCCGCCTCTCATTGTGATATATCATTCATGGTGATAAGCCCCGCTCTTCATGTGATATGTCCGCCTCTTCATAGTAAAGCCCGCCTCTTCATTGTATATGTCATGCCTCTTCATAGTGATAAGCCCCGCCTCTTCATTGTGATAACTTCTGCCTCTTCATAGTGATAAGCCCCGCCTCTTCATTTGTGATATGTCCTGCCTCTTCATAGTGATAGCCCCGCCTCTTCATTGTATATGTCACTGCCTCTTCATAGTGATAAGCCCCGCCTCTTCATTGTGATATGTCCTGCCTCTTCATAGTGATAAGCCCCCCTCTTCATTGTGATAACTTCTGCCTCTTCATAGTGATAAGCCCCGCCTCTTCATTGTGATATGTTCTGCCTCTTCATAGTGATAAGCCCGCCTCTTCATGTGATGTCTGCCTTCATTGTATTTCCTGCCTCTTCATAGTGATAAGCCCCAGTCCTTCTTCTCTAGTATGCGCTCTTCATTGTGATATCCTGCTTCAATAGTGATAAGGCCCGCCTCTTCATTGTGATAACTTCTGCTCTTCATAGTGATAATAGTGATAAGCCCGCCTCTTCATTGTGATATGTCCTGCCTAACTGCTGAACTGTTTTAAGAGACCAAATCCGTGTCTTTGTTCAAACGACCCTGTACAAACAAATGTACCCACAAAGTACACAACGGCACTACTACTCTCTAACTACTACTACTACTACTACTACTACTGCTACTACTGCTACCGCCACATGTAGTATCACGGCTTCAGTCATATTTCAATACTGCACCAGCGTGCCGGGGTTTGTCTCCTACAGTCAGCCTCCCGGACTTGTGTGACAAACTGAAGAAGCCTCTGAGGATCCCCAAACCCGCGGCGCCCGGACCTGGACCTGAGCCCGAAGACCCGGTCCACTTGTCGGGACGTCCTGCTCGCGCTGTCTGTGCAGGTAAAAGCATGGGCCGTTCTGGGCAGGCGATGGAAGGGTTGAAATGGGGAGGATTCTTTACAGAGATGATTTAACATCAAAATGTTTTTTTTTTTTCATATTAAAGCCCCATTGTGTAAGATTTCAGCCAAAAAATAGGCCAATAAACTAAATTATTTAATTACAGTTGTTTTTATAGTACCAGAAAAGCTTGAAAACACACTGTGAAGGGGCTTGTTTCTCCCACAACTTTACCCATAACTTTACCCATAACTTTTCTGGTTGAGGATCTGCTTGTCTCCATGGCGATGTTCTTACTTTGCCTCCAGTGTTGGACAGACTGTCAAAAAAAACAACACTATTTCCATGAATGTTCTAAAGCAGCACGATTCAACTTCATTTTCCAAAGGGCCAGATTTTTCAGCGGGCCAAGACCTTTGGGCCAAGACCTTGGGCCAAGTGGAAGATTTGGTCGGGCAACAAATGGTAACTGTAACAAATGTTTGGGTCGCAAATTCCCCAAACCAGTTTAAATGGAAATTGAATTAATACAATGAAATAACTGCTGATAGATTAGATTTTTGTGCAAAATAAAAGATAAAATGCTTAACCAACATTGCATTGCAAAATTGCCCATCCGGAACTGACCCCAGGCCTTATGTTGAATAACCCTGTTCTAAAGTGTGGTTTTAAAGTGCCCCTACAGTTTGGACGACTCATTGAACTAAATGCAGTCAAGATAAATATATTTTGAATTTTGCTTGAAAAATTAATAAAAATGAATAGCACATTTTTTAGGGTTATAATTTCACTTCCTGTTGTAAATTGATGACATCAACATGAGGAAATTACCCAGACAAACACTGGGCCAAAACTCATCTAATGCAACAGTTTTTAAAATTTTTGACAAATAAAAATAAATGAGAGCGACTTTATTTTGTTGAATTCATGTTGGCTGATTGTTAAGTATGCATTTCCGAAGCGTTTGAAGTGCCCGTCGTCGCCCCTGCTGTCTCGGGGTGGGAAAACCATCAACCCAAGACAACTCTCCTGAGAAACCCTGGCTCTTTTTTTCAATATATGGCAACGTGAAATGTTTTTGCACATGATTCCAGTCTTATTTCAATGAAGGAAGACAGGAAAAAAATTGAAAAAACAGTCTCAAGTAACGGTAAATATTATAATCAACAATTGTCCATTTTTGTGTGTGTTTTTAATCATTTCAGGCCTTAGGAGGTTCTGCCGACAAAGAAGCGCTTCGAGCCAGAATCAAAGAGAAGTATCATGAGTTTATGCCCAGCGACTCCTCTCAGGTGTGTTTACGTTTAGATTCATATATATAATGGATTATAACGAGTCCATCCGCTCGTGTTGATGTTTTGGGGATAAACTTTACGATGAAAGTTATTTATTTTTGTTATTACATTCTACAGGTTAAAGGATTGGCGTTAGGGCAAAATATTTTTAACGCTAAAAAATAGATTCGTTTTTTTAAAAAGGGTGAATTACAAGCGTCGACTCATTTTAAATGCGCGTATCTGTTTTTGAAAATTCAAATTAAAAAGCTCCCGGGCCTCGAAATGCATTTTGTAGCTGGGCATGGGAAACACTGACGGAACTGACGCCTCCTCAGTAGTTTTGTAGTATCACGATAACGAAAGATCGACGATATTCGGACGATGTTACGTGTCATGTGTTTAAACGTGTCTTTAAACGTGTCAGTTGAGCTTTAATTGTCAGATAAAGTGTGAAAAATCTGTCAAATTAATCACAAAAAAGTGCAGAAATATCACTTTTTTCATTTTTATTTTTAATCGCTTTTTGTAGCATTTTTTATTTGACTATAAAAATGTGTTTTGTGACCTTATTAAGGTACCACTTTTTGACCTTAATACACTTAAACATTTTAATAAACTTCTTGTGCTCAATTGTGCGGGATCCAGTTTGCAGGAATAGTGAATATTTTGGCTTAGAACGACGCTGAGTTTGTGGACGTAGAGAAACTCAACATGAAGTTAACTGAATATTGCAAACGAACCCTAAATGTGCCGTAGTTTTACGTGTTACTTTTTTATTCTTTCTCTCTCAGGACTCGAGTGAAAGCAGCTGCACTCTGCCAGTGAACCAGGGGAGGGCGACGCCTGCGGTGACCGTGGAGCTCCAAGAATGATCTGGAGAAAGAAGAAGAAGAAGAAGAAGAGGAAGAAGAAGCTACTAAACACACTAACACAACGCATGTACTTTTACTCGTTACAAACTGACACGTTACTAATGACGACGGTGATCCCGGGGCGTCACGCTTTGGCAGGAATCGCAAGCGACGACGGCTGCGCTTTTGTGAAAAGTGACGGGAAGAAACTTGGAATCGACATTTACGCTTACGTCGGTAATGTTTTCATACAATCGCCCGTTTGTTTGTTTTTTTTCCGACCGCGACCTTTCACTTGAGTAGTGTTTTTAGTGGAGTAACTGTCTCTTTACTCGAGTGGTAATAAAGGAGACTACGGTGGGCTGCCCCCCATAGTCTAGTTTTATCCCCATAGTCTTCTAAGCAATCAACTGTTGTGACAAATAACACTTTCGGCTTGTTGTATTATCTTAAATAGCATAAAATTAAGTGTTTAAAGATGTAATAGAGGCCAAAAGGTGATATTTCGTCACTTTTGTGTTTCATTTGACTCGTTTGTAGGAGAGTTAAACCTCAACAACGCGTTTAAGACACTTTTCTGTCAGATTGACGTCAAATTGTCTGAATGTCGACATCGATATGTTTGTTTTATTATATTATTTTTGACCATTTTATTCTTGTCCTGGTTTGGTCTGGATTCGAGTTTAGATTAGTCCTGATGCGGACATGGTTCAGTCCTGATCCAGTCCTGGTCCAGTGATGGTTCAGTCCTGGTCTTGTCCTGGTCTTGTCTTGTCCTGGTCTTGTCCTGGTCTTGTCCTGGTCTTGTCCTGGTTTAGTCCTGGTCTGGTCTAGTTCTGATGTGTGTTTTGTGGACTCTTTAGTTTGAGTCCAGTTCCTTGTGTGACTTTGTAAACCTGATTCTTTTATGATGATGATGTGATATAATGCGCAGCCCTAAACTGAGCCGTGTTTAGCAGCTTTATTTTAAATGTGTTTGTAACTTTTAACTCCACATAACCACTTCAGATGGACACTCATTCTTTACACAAAGTTACTTAATAAATGGATTAACTTTGTTTTTTCACTTTGTTTTTTTCTTTTTTTTTTTTTTTTTTTTTTTTTTTTTTTTTTTTTTTTTTTTTTTTTTTTTTTTTTTTTTAATTTTTTTTTTTTTTTTTTTTTTTTTTTTTTTTTTTTTTTTCTATGAATTTTTAAAACGCTCAATAAATACTTTTTTCTAAAATGTTGTCCAGTTACAGTGGAGGTTTGTGAATGAATGTGTGAATTGTGACCTGGAAGTGTTTCTCTGTCACCAGTTGAACATGGTGAACTAACTGTTAGAAAACGTTTGGATTGTGAGCCCTCTGTGGTCATTCTGTGTGTAAAACTGTTGTGTAATGTGTAATATTAGGAATCTATTCCACAGATTATAGAGCTGTCCATCAGCACAGTTTCAGAATTTACTTATTAAAGCCAATTTCCTTCAAACCGGCCAAAGTATTACCCAACACTAGTTTAATAAACAAGACAGATACTTTATATTCAGATTAAACTTTATTTGTCAGACAGAGTCTAGTAGTAGGAGTCCATGATGCGCCTCATGCTCATGAACCTCATGCCTCCGCTGAAGCCCATGTTCATGAAGTTGCGGTACTCTCCGGGCCTCATGTACATCATGCGTCCTCTGTATTGAGGCTGCTCGTACATCAGCCAGTGGCCGTCCATCACGTTGCAGGACATGCAGCTGTTCATGCGGTAACGGTCCATGATGTTGTCACAGTCGTCCATCAGCTCGTGCATCTGCCCGCCGTAGTTCTCACGCTCGTAGATGCGCATGCTCGGTAAGAGCCGCGGTGCTGAGGACCAAAGCAGCAGAGTTACACAGAGTTTTAAACAAGTGAATGATCTGACTTAGACTGGAGGCTTTTCTGAGCCTCTAAAACTGGACTGACCATGGGGATCATGCGGCAGGAGCGGATGCAGTCGCTCATGCCAAACATGCTCATGTAGTCGGAGTACTCGCCCCTCTTCATGAAGTACTGGTTGCCCATGTAGTTGGTGCGGTCGTAGACCATGAAGCAGCCCCTCTCCACTCTGCAGGAGTGACACCTGCTCATGTAGGACGACATGTCAGCACAGTCCCCACTGCAGTCATAGGACCGGCCCCCGAAGTTCCTGTCCTCGTAGAAGACAATCTGGGACAAACACAGGACAGGATTATTGACAAATTCACTGTGAAATTATTTCAGGGCCTATGAAAGTGAGGACCTCTGTTTAACTGGTCGTACTGGCACCACACACTGAGAACCAGCTCTGTGAACTCACCCTGCCACCCATGTTCATGCCGCTGCTGGTCATGTTGTCGTTGTTTGGCTGTTGAGCTGTTGGGACAAACTGTGCTTTACCTGTCGTGACAGCTGCTCTTTATAGTACCTGAGCAGCCGCGGCGCCATTGTCCAAAGCGGCAGGATCAGCGCCTTTTTTGTGCCCGGACGTCATAATGGGCATTTTCTGGTCTAGTCCTGGTTTAGTCCTGGTCTGGTCTAGTTCTGATGTGTGTTTTGTGGACTCTTTAGTTTGAGTCCAGTTCCTTGTGTGACTTTGTAAACCTGATTCTTTTATGATGATGATGTGATATAATGCTCAGCCCTAAACTGAGCCGTGTTTAGCAGCTTTATTTTAAATGTGTTTGTAACTTTTTAACTCCACATAACCACTTCAGATGGACACTCATTCTTTTTACACATTCTCATTCTTTAATGAATGGATTAACTTTGTTTTTGAAAATGAATTTGAAACACTCAATAAATACTTTTTTCTAAAATGTTGTCCAGTCTGGATGATTTTGTAAATTATTTTTTGAGTGATTGTGTGAATGATCGTGTGAATGATTTTGTGAATGATTGTGTGAATGATTTTGTGGGTGATTGTGTGAATGATTGTGTGAATGATTTTGTGAATGATTGTGTTAATGTGTGAATGTGTGAGTAATTTTGTGAGTGATCGAGTGAATGATTTTGAGAATGATTTTGAGGGTGATTGTGTGAATGATTGTGTATTATTGTGTGAGTAATTTTGTGAGTAATTCGAGTGAATGATTTTGTGAGTGATTGTGTGAATGATTTTGTGAATGATTTTGTGAATTATTGTGTGAATAATGGTGTGAATAATTTTGTGAATAATTTTGTGAATTATTTTGTGAATGATCTTGTGAATGATTTTGAATGATTTTGTGATGATTTGTGAATGATTGTGTGAATGATTGTGTGAATGATTGTGTATGATTTGTGTAATTTTGTGAGTGATTGTGTGAATGATCTTGTGAATGATTGTGTTAATGTGTGTTGTGTAATGTGACCGAGTGAATGATTTTGTGAGCGATTGTGTGAATGATTTTGTGAAGGATTTGTGAATGATTGTGTGAATGATTGTGTGAATGATTATGTGGGTAATTTTGTGAGTGATTGTGTGAATGATCTTGTGAATGATTGTGTTAATGTGTGAATGTGTGAGTAATTTTGTGAGTGATCGAGTGAATGATTTGTGAATGATTTTGAGGGTGATTGTGTGAATGATTTTGAGGGTGATTGTTTGAATGATTGTGTATGATTGTGTGAGTAATTTTGTGTCGAGTGAATTGATTTTGTGAGTGATTGTGTGATGATTTTGTGAATGATTTTGTGAATTATTGTGTGAATAATTTTATGAATAATTTTGTGAATAATTTTGTGAATTATTTTGTGAATTATTTTGTGAATTATTTTGTGAATGATTTTGTGAATGATTGTGTGAATGATTGTGTGAATGATTTTGTGAATGATTTAGTGAATTATTGTGTGAATAATTGTGTGAATATTTTTGTGAATTATTTTGTGAATGGTTGTGTGAATGATTGTGTGAGTGACCGAGTGAATAATTTTGTGGGCGATTGTGTGAATGATTTTGTGAATGATTTTGTGAATGATTGTGTGAATGATTGTGTGAATGATTATGTGAGTAATTTTGTGAGTGATTTTGTGAATGATCTTGTGAATTATTTTGTGAGTGATTGTGTGAGTGATCGTGTGAATGATTTTGTGGGAGATTGTGTGAATGATTGTGTAAATGAGGGTGTAATTGATCGTGTAAATGATTGTGTTTGTTATTTTGTAAATGATTGTGTGAATGATAGTGTGAGTGATTGTGTAAATGATTGTGTGAGTAATTTTGTGAGTGATCGAGTGAATGTTGTGGGGAATGATTTTGTGAGTGATTGTGTGAATGATTGTGTGTGATTGTGTAAATGATTGTGTGAGTGATTGTGTAAATGATTGTGTGAATGATTTTGTGAGTGATTATGTGAATGATTTTGGGAATGATTCTGTGAATTATTTTGTGAGTGATTTTGTGAATGATTGTGTAAATGACGGTGTAATTGATCGTGTGAATGATTTTGTGAGTGATTGTGTGAATGATTGTGTAAATGAGGGTGTAATTGATCGTGTAAATGATTGTGTGTGTTATTTGGCGAATGATTGTGTGAGTGATAGTGTATATGATTTTGTGAATAATTGTGTGAGTAATTTTGTGAGTGATCGAGTGAATGATTTTGTAAATGATTGTGTAAATGATCATGTGAGTGATTTTGTGAATGATTTTGTGAATTATTGTGTGAATGATTGTGAGTGACCGAGTGAATGATTTTGTGAATGATTGTGTAAATGATTTTTTGAATGATTTTGTGAGCGTTTGTATGAACTGTCAGGTCGTTTCTGTATGAATGGATTTTGTGAATGATTGTGTAATATGATATGTGAGTGATTGTGTGATATGATTTTGTGAATAATTTTGCTCGAATGATTGTGTGAATGCTTGTTTGTGAAATATTTTGTGAATGATTGTGTGAATGATTTGTGAATGATTTGTGAGTGATTGTGTGATGATTGTGTGAATGATTGTTTGAATGATTTTTGTGATGATTGTGTGAGTGATTGTGTGAATGATTGTTGAATGATCGTGTGAATGATTTTGTGAATGATTGTGTGAATTGATTGTGTGAATGATTCTGTGAGTGTTGCTTGAGAGTGGGAATGATTGTGTGAGTGATTGTGTGAATGATTTTGTGAATGATTCTGTGAATGATTTTGTGAGTGATTTTGTGAAGATTGTGTGAATGATTTTGTGAGTGATTTGTGAATGATTTTGTGAATGATTGTGAATGATTTTGGATGATTGTGAATGATGCGTGAATGATTGTGGATGATTGTGATATTGATTGTGTGATATTGATTGTGTGAATGATTGTGTGAGTGATAGTTGAAGATTGTGTGAATGATTGTTTTTGGTGATTGTTGAATGATTGTTTGAATGATCGTGTGAATGATTTTGTGAATGATTGTGTGAAATGATTGCGTGATATTGTGTGAATGCCTTGTGTGAGTGATAGTGTAATGATTGTGTGAATGATTGTGTGAATGATTGTGTGAATGATTGTGTGGAGGATTGTGTGATCATCAGTGTGAATGATTGTGTGAGTGATTGGTGAATGATTGTTTGAATGATCGTGTGAATGATTTGTGAATGATTGTGTGAGTGATTGTGTGGTGATTGTGTGAGTGATTGTGTGAGTGATAGTGTGAATGATTGTTGAGTGATTGTGTGAATTGATTGTTTGAGTGATTGTGTGAATATTGTGTGAATGGTTGTGTAAATGATTTGTGTGAATGATGTTGTGAATGATTGGTGACATGATTGTGTGATTCATTTGTGAATGATTGTTTGAATGAATTTGTGAATTGATTGTGTGAATGATTGTTGAATGCATTGTGTGAGTGATTGTGTGAGTGATAGTGGAATGATTGTGTGAGTGATTGTGTGAATGATTTTGTGAATGATTCTGTGAATGATTTTGTGAGTGGATTTTATGAATGATTTTTGTGGAATGATTTGTGAATTGATTGTGTGAGTGATTGTGTAAATTGATTTTGTGTGAGTGATTTTCTGAATGATTTTGTGAATGATTTTGTGAAAGATTTGTTCTGAATGATTTTGTGAGTGATTGTGTGGAATGATTGTGTGAATGATTGTGTGAATTGATTGTGTGAGTGATTGTGTGGAATGATTGTTTGAATGATTTGTGTGAATGATTGTGAGTGATTGTGTGAGTGATAGTGTGAATGATTGTGTGAGTGATAGTGTAAAACAGGGGTGTCAAACTCATTTTGGGCCGCCGAGCCGAATTTTCAACACTCAGGCTGAGTCGTGGGCCGAACATAACGTAAAAAATAAAACTATATAAAAACTCTAAGTCAATAAATAGCTTTCTACAGCCTCGTAATAGTTGTTTGTGGAAACTGTTGCTCAAATCTGCAGCAGGTGAAAGACTGAGTCCATATTCAAGCAGCAGCAGCAGGAACAGGAACATGGACTTATGACTTGGGTTTTGACAATTCTCTTTTAAAAGCTGAAGGTAAATTCACTAAAAATGAGTTTTAGGGACTTGAAATAAAGCAAAAATGTCCAGGTGGAATCTATATAAAAGTCCTATTCATTTCTCATTTTTATTTAGAGTAATTTTTACTTGTGGGTTTGGAGTACAAACTGACCCTGATGCTTCCCAGAATGATTGATTTTGACTGGAAATAAGAGGGTTAAAGCTTTATTTATATTTACAACATACTAAGCAGCTTGAGAGTTCCTTTTTATAAAATAACTGACAAAATGGAATAAATAAATAAAAAGTCCGTCCCACTAAATGTAAGCCTTACACATTTTGGGATCATTTGTTGATATTTCTCAATCTGCTTAATCTCACTTGTCGCACTATTTAAAACACTGACGTTGACTCTGTGCTCAAGTAGCAGGGATGCCGCACGCTTCGTTGGGTATCAAAATCGCCATGCATTGTGGGAAATGTTGTTTGGAATAACCAAAGAAAAAGTCCAGGACGTCTTAAGCGTAAGGGGTTTAACTTTTAAATTCAGCACTCGCGGGCCACACAAAATGGCATGGCGGGCCACATTTGGCCCGCGGGCCTTGAGTTTGACACATTTGGTGTAAATGATTGTGTGAGTGATTTTGTGAATTATTGTGCGAGTGATTTTGTGAATGATTGTGTGAATTATTTTTGTGAATGATTGTGTAAATGATTGTGTTGAGTGATTTTGTGAATGATTTCATCTTGAGGAGCCAGAGGAAGTCATGGCATCTCTACATCAAATACATAAAAACCTCTGCTAATATCGAACATAATAATTTATTCAGACTGTCAAGTTTTGTTGTTGCAGATAAAAAAAAAAATACCCCATAAACCCCTCATCCTCGAGGTGTTACATCGTTGTTGCATCGTCGTTGCATCGTTGTCACATTGTTGTCACATTGTTGTCACATTGTTATTTTGTCAAAGATGTGTTAGCATCGTTGTTTGGCCTTTGTAAAAGGAGCCGAGACGAGGCAGACAGTGCTCTTTCTGTCAGAGGGTTCTGTGCAGGATCTTTCAGATGTTTTAGATAAAGCTGATTTAGCAGCTGCAAATGAAGCAGCTCTGAGCCCTGGTCCACTTTCATCAGTGTGTAAACCTGTTAACGTTTAGCATTTTTTCTATGACCTGGAAGTGTTTTCTCTGTCACCAGTTGAACACGGTGAAACTAACTGTTAGAAAACGTTTGGATTGTGAGCCCTCTGTGGTCATTCTGTGTGTAAAACTGTTGCGTAATGTGTAATATTAGGAATCTATTCCACAGATTATAGAGCTGTCCACCTCATCAACACAGTTTCAGAATTTACTTATTAAAGCCAATTTCCTTCAAACCGTGCCCAAAGTATTACCCAACACTAGTTTAATAAACAAGACAGATACTTTATATATTCAAATTAAACTTTATTTGTCAGACAGAGTCTAGTAGTAGGATCCATGATGCGCCTCATGCTCATGAACCTCATGCCTCCGCTGAAGCCCATGTTCATGAAGTTGCGGTACTCTCCGGGCCTCATGTACATCATGCGTCCTCTGTATTGAGGCTGCTCGTACATCAGCCAGTGGCCGTCCATCACGTTTGCAGGACATGCAGCTGTTCATGCGGTAACGGTCCATGATGTTGTCACAGTCGTCCATCAGCTCGTGCATCTGCCCGCCGAAGTTCTCACGCTCGTAGATGCGCATGCGGTAAGACCGCCGCGGTGCTGAGGACCAACAGGCAGAGTTACACAGAGTTTTAAACAAGTGAATGATCTGACTTAGACTGGAGGCTTTTCTGAGCCTCTAAAACTGGACTGACCATGGGGATCATGCGGCAGGAGCGGATGCAGTCGCTCATGCCAAACATGCTCATGTAGTCGGAGTACTCGCCCCTCTTCATGAAGTACTGGTTGCCCATGTAGTTGGTGCGGTCGTAGACCATGAAGCAGCCCCTCTCCACTCTGCAGGAGTGACACCCGCTCATGTAGGACGACATGTCAGCCCAGCAGTCCCCACTGCAGTCATAGGACCGGCCCCCGAAGTTCCTGTCCTCGTAGAAGACAATCTGGGACAAACACAGGACAGGATTATTGACAAAATTCACTGTGAAATTATTTCAGGCCTATGAAAGTGAGGACCTCTGTTTAACTGGTCGTACTGGCCACCACACACTGAGAACCACGCTCTGTGAACTCACCCTGCCACCCATGTTCATGCCGCTGCTGGTCATGTTGTCGTTGTGTTGGCTGTTGAGCTGTTGGAACAAACTTGTGCTTTAACCTGTCGTGACAGCTGCTCTTTATAGTACCTGAGCAGCCGCGGTCGCCATTGTCCAAAGCGGCAGGATCAGCGCCTTTTTTGTGCCCGGACGTCATAATGGGCATTTTCTGGTCTAGTCCTGGTTTAGTCCTGGTCTGGTCTAGTTCTGATGTGTGTTTTGTGGACTTCTTTAAGTTTTGAGTCCAGTTCCTTGTGTGACTTTGTAAACCTGATTCCTTTTTATGATGATGATGTGATATAATGCTCAGCCCTAAACTTGAGCCGGTTTTAGCAAGCTTTATTTTAAATGTGTTTGTAAGCTTTTAACCTCCACATAACACATTCAGATGGACACTCATTCTTTACACAGTTCCAGTTCTTAATGAATGGATTAACTTTGTTTTTGAAAATGAATTTGAAACACATCAATAAATATCTGTTTTCTAAAATGTTGTCCAGTCTGGATGATTTTGTAAATTATTTTTTGATGATTGTGTGAATGATCGTGTGAATGATTTTGTGAATGATTGTGTGAATGCATTTTGTGGGTGATTGTGTGATGATTGTGTGAATGATTTGTGACATGATGTGTTATGTTGAATGTGTGGAGTAATTTTGTGAGTGATCGGTGAATGATTCTTGAGGAAATGATTTTGAGGTGATTGTGTGAATGATTGTGTGTATTATTTGTAGTAATTTGTGAGTGAATCGAGTGAATGATTTTGTGATGATTGTGTGAATGATTTTGAATGTTTGTGAGGGATTCTTGAGAATGATATTTGTGAGTGATTTTGTGAAAGATTGTGTGGTACGATTGTGTTGAATGACTACATCTTGAGAGCCGGAGGAACTGTCTGGGTAGAGGGAAGTCATGGCATCTCTGCATCAAATACATGATTTTCCGTTATGAAATGCCCATAAAACCATCTGCTAATATCGATGTAATAATTTATTCAGAGTGACAAGCTTTGTTGTTGCAGCCCCAGAAACCCCTCATCCTAGAGGTGTTACATTGTTGTTTACGTCATCGTTGCATCATTGTTGCATCGTTGTTGCATCGTTGTTGAAGCATTGTCACATCGTTGTTACGATTGCTGTAAGCATCGTTGTTGCCTCGTTGTCAGCATTGTTGTTACATCGTTGTTACAGTTGTTGTTGTTGTTAATCGTTGTCACATTGTTGTTACGTTGTTGTTTCATCGGTGTTGCATCTTTTTCACATTGTTGATGCATCGTGCTGTTGCCATCGTCCCATTGCATTATTACAGTGTCCAGACTGGATCTGTTGTTGCATGTTTATTTTTCGTTACATTGTTGTCACATTGTTGTTACCATTGGTGATACATTGTTGTTGCATTTGTGTACATGTTTGTGCCTTGTCGTTACATCGTTGTCACATTGTTGTTACTTTGGGGTTACTTTGTTGTTTGCGAATCGTTGTTTACACTTGTTGTTGCACTGTCGTTACATCGTTGTTAATCGTTTTCACATTGTTGTTACAGCATTGTCACATCCCTGTTACCATTGTTGTTTCAGCAGCATTGTCACATTGTTGTTTCATTGTTCATCGTTGCTATATCGTTGTTACATTGTTGTCACATCGTTGTCACATAGTTGTTTCATCGTTGTCACGTTGTTACATTGTTGTCACGTTGTTGTTACATTGTTGTTGCATCGGTGGTCCTCATTGTTACAGCATTGTCACATTGTTGTTACATTGTTGTTGCATTGTTGTTACATTGCTGTTACCTTGTTGTTACATCATTGTTACGTTGTTGTTAATCATTGTCATATTGTTGAGGCATTGTTGTTACATTGTTGTTGCATCGTTGTCACATTGTTGTTGCCTTGTCGTTACATCGTTGTCACATTGTTGTTACATTGGTTTTAAATTGTTGTTGCATCATTATTACATTGTTGTTGCATTGTTGTTACATTGCTGTTACCTTGTTGTTACATCATTGTTACGTTGTTGTTAATCATTGTCATATTGTTGAGGCATTGTTGTTACATTGTTTGCATCGTTGTTACATGTTGTCATATCGTTTTTTCATTGTCATTGCTACATCATTGTTACATCATTGTTACATCATTGTCACATCATTGTCACATAGTTGTTTCATCGTTGTCACATTGTTGTTACATTGTTGTTGCATCGTTGTCACTTCGCTGTCACATTGTTGTTACATTGTTGTTACATCGTTTTCACATCGTTGTTACAGCATTGTCACATCGTTGTTAATTGTTGTCACATTGTTGTTACATTGTTGTTGCATCGTTGGTACACCGTTGTTACATCATTGTCACAGCATTGTCACATCCCTGTTCCATTGTTGTTACAGCATTGTCACATTGTTGTTACATTGTTGTTACATCGGCGTTACATCATTATCACATGGTTGTTACAGCATTGTCACATCGTTGTTTCATTGTCGTTGCATCGTTGCTACATCATTGTTACATCATTGACACATAGTTGTTTCATCGTGGTCACATTATTGTTACATTGTTGTTGCATTGTTGTCACATCGTTGTTACATTGTTGTTGCATCATTGCTACAACGTTGTTATGTTGTTGTTACGTCGTTGTCACATCGTTGTTACATTGGTGTTGCATCGGTGGTCCTCATTGTTACAGCATTGTTGCATTGTTGTTACATTGTTGTTACATCGTTGTCACATTGTTGTTACATTGTTGTTGCATCGTTGGTACACCGTTGTTACATCGTTGTCACATTGTTGTTACATCGTTTTCACATTATTGTTACAGCATTGTCACATCCCTGTTCCATTGTTGTTACAGCATTGTCACATTGTTGTTACATTGTTGTTACAACGGCGTTACATCATTATTAAATCGTTGTTACAGCATTGTCACATCGTTGTTTCATTGTCGTTGCATCGTTGCTACATCATTGTTACATCATTGTCACATAGTTGTTTCATCGTTGTCACATTATTGTTACATTGTTGTTGCATTGTTGTTACATCGTTGTTACATTGTTGTTACATTGTTGTTGCATCGTTGGTTCACCGTTGTTACAGCTTTGTTCACATCCCTGTTCCATCGTTGTTACAGCATTGTCACATCGTTGTTACATTGTTGTTGCATCATTGCTACAACGTTGTTATGTTGTTGTTACATCATTGTCACATCGTTGTTACATTGGTGTTGCATCGGTGGTCCTCATTGTTACAGCATTGTCGCATTGTTGTTACATTGTTGTTACATTGTTGTTGCATTGTTGTTACATTGCTGTTACCTTGTTGTTACATCATTTTTACGTTGTTGTTAATCATTGTCACATTGTTGAGGCATTGTTGTTACATTGTTGTTGCATCGTTGTCACATTGTTGAGGCATTGTTGTTACATTGTTGTTGCATCGTTGTCACATTGTTGTTGCCTTGTTGTTACATCGTTGTCACATTGTTGTTACATTGGTGTTACATTGTTGTTGCATCATTCTTACATTGTTGTTGCATTAAATGTTACATTGCTGTTACCTTGTTGTTACATCATTGTCACATTGTTGTTGCATTATCGTTACATTGTTGTTACAACGTTGTCATATTTTTGTTTAATTGTCGTTGCATTGTTGCTACATCATTGTTACATCATTGTTACATCATTGTCACATGGTTGTTTCATCGTTGTCACATTGTTGTTACATTGGCGTTACATTGTCGTTACATTGTTGTTAATCATTTTCACATTGTTGTTACATTGTTGTTGCATCGTTGTCACTTCGCTGTCACATTGTTGTCACATTGTTGTTACATCGTTTTCACATTGTTGTTACAGCATTGTCACATTGTTGTTACATTGTTGTTACATTGTTGTTGCATTGTTGCTACATCGTTGTTACAACGTTGTGACATAGTTGTTTCATTGTCGTTGCATCGTTGCTACATCGTTGTTACATCATTGTCACATAGTTGTTTCATCGTTGTTAGATGGTTGTCACATTGGTGTTACATTGGTGTTACATTGTTTTTGCATTGTTGTTACATTGTTGTTACAACGTTGTCACATAGTTGTTTAATTGTTGTTACATCGTTGTCACATTGTAGTTACATTGTTGTTGCATCATTGGTACACCGTTGTTACATCGTTTTCACATTGTTGTTACACCGTTTTCTCATTGTTGTTACACATGTCCATCCCTGTTCCATTGTTGTTACAGCATTGTCACATTGTTGTTACATTGTTGTTACATCGGCGTTACATCATTATCACATCGTTGTTACAGCATTGTAACATCCCTGTTCCATCGTTGTTGCATCATTGTTACATCGTATGTCACATGTTAGTTCACATTGTTGTCTACATTGTTGTCACATTGTTGTCACATTGTTGTCACATTGTTGTCATTTGTCATTGTTGTTGTTGCATCGTTTGTTTGGCCTTTGTAAAAGGAGCCGAGACGAGGCAGACAGTGCTCTTCTGTCAGGCAGCGTTCTGTGCAGGATCTTTCCAGATGTTTTAGATAAAAGCTGATTTAGCCAGCTGCAAATTTGAAGCAGCTCTGAGCCCTGGTCCACTTTCATTTCAGTGTGTAAAACCTGTTACATTGCATTTTTTTCTATTTTGACCTGGAAGTGTTTCTGCTGTCACCTTTAGTTTGTTAACACGCGTGAACTAACTGTTAGAAAACGTTTGGATTGTGAGCCCTCTGTGGTTCATTCGTGTGTAAAAAAACTGTTGCGTAATGTGTAATATTAGGTAATCTTATATTCCACAGATTATAGAGCTGTCTCCATCAACACAGTTTCAGAATTTACTTATTAAAGCCAATTTCCTTCAAACGCTGCCAAAGTATTACCCACAACACTAGTTTAATAACAGCAAGACAGATACTTTATATTCAAATTAAACTTTATTTGTCAGAACAGAGTCTAGTAGTAGGAAGTCCATGATGCGCCTCATGCTCATGAACCTCATGCCTCCGCTGAAGCCCATGTTTCATGAAGTTGCGGTACTCTCCGGGCCTCATGTACATCATTGCGTCCTCCTGAATATTAAGAGGCTGCTCGTACCCATCAGCCAGTGGCCGGCGTCCATCAACGTTTGCAGGACATGCAGCTGTTCATGCGGTAACGGTCCATGATGTTGTCCACAGTCGTCCATCAGCTCGTGCATCTGCCCGCCGTGAGTTCTCCACGCTCGTAGATGCGCATGCGGTAAGAAAGCCGCGGTGCTGAGGACAAACAGCAGACAGATTATACACAGAGTTTTAAACAAGGAATGATCTGACTTAGACTGGAGGCTTTTCTGAGCCTCTAAAAACTGGACTGACCATGGGGATCATTGCGGCGGAGCGGATGCAGTCGCTCATGCCAAACATGCTCAATGTAGTCGGAGTACTCGCCCTCTTCATGAAAAATACTGGTTGCCCACCATGTAGTTGTGTGCGGTCGTAGACCATGAAGCAGGCCCCTTACCTCCACTCTTGCAGGAGTGACACCTGCTCATGTAGGACGACATTTCAGCACAGTCCCCACTGCACTCGTAGGACCGGCCCCCGAAGTTCCTGTCCTCGTAGAAGACAATCTGGGACAAACACAGGACAGGATTACTGACAAAAATTTCACTGTGAAATTATTTCAGGCCTATGAAAGTGAGGACCTCCTGTTTAACTGGTCCCGTACTGGCACCACACACTGAGAACCACAAGCTCTGTGAACTCACCCTGCCGCCCATGTTCATGCCGCTGCTGGTCATGTTGTCGTGTTGTTTGGCTGTTAGTAGAGCTGTTGGGGACAAACTGTGCTTTACCTGTCGTGACAGCTGCTCTTTATATTGTACCCTGAGCAGCCGCGGCGCCATTGTCCAAAGCGGCAGGATCAAGCGCCTTTTTTGTGTCCCGGACGTCATAATGGGCATTTTCTCTGTTTAAAAAAACACAGGGACACACAGACCGGCAGCTGCATAGCTCCTTCAGGCCTCACTTTGTCGCGCACACAAAAGACAAAACAAAAACACAATGCGCTCACAATGCAGAGGGTACTTGAACAATGTGGTATAATGGGTGACAATGGCAGCAGCGCGAGCGATGCAGTGTTACAGTGCTCATCTTAAACCCATGACTGCTCCCAGAAACACACTTTTGAACAACGTTTTCAAATACAAAATCACTTTCATTTATCGTGTAATGATTTATAAGTGTATTTCTAAGAGCTGTGTGCCAGGCAAATGTATCATGGTCGTTTTCTGGACTTTACAGACTCTAAAACACACACACAAACATGCTCTTTCTAGGTCTAAGTCACCGCATTTCAAACTTATATTCATGATGTATTTTTTAAAATTTGACTCGTCGACGACTGAAATAATTTGGTTATTCTGTGTTGTGCTTGGGGAGTTGTAGTTTAGTTTAATATTCACAATTCAGAGCGACAACATGAATTAATCACGCAATCAATTTATTTAGGTCCCACATATTCATAAAAAAAAATTCTAAGCTTTTATTAATTTATTTTATTTTTTTCTCCCCTTATTCTCTCTCTGGTCACGTGTAATTTATTTATTTATTTTTCTGTTTCTTTTTTTAATCGATTTTAAAAATGGGAAAATAAAAAAGTCTAAACGATTTGTATTTTATTAAACATTGCGGTTCAAAATGTAAGGTTCAACAACTGCAATTGACAACGATTGAAATCACAAATCCATTAAAATGTGTTCAATGAGGTTATTCCCCTGATATATTTCTATTTCTTCCGTATATTGGCAGGAATATATTCTGCTGCAGCCGGGAAAAGCTGTAGCAGAAGTTTGTAAATCCCAGTTTCTTACTCAAATCGAGCAAATCGTTAATGGAAACATGTTGAAATGTTGAGTTGTTTCTTCCTGTGCGACGTTAAAATCTACAGGTGAAAAGGTACCAATAGATTCCAGGACAAAACAAATGAGAATAATCCTTTCCCTTTTGTGCATTCAGGGATCCGGTGTTTTTTATCGCTTCATCTCCACCTCGTAAACCCGGAGTGAAAACCATCAGCAGGATTTGTCTACAATGACCAGTGCTAAAACGCTCAGTCGCGAATATTCAGTGTCTCGCAAGGCGCTGTATTTAATTTGTAAATATACATTAATGATCTTTGTGACCACCCAGGTGTCAAAAAACCCTACCAACAATATATATGTTTTAAATACAAAGAAACATACTATAAATACAGAACGCAGCTTTATGTTTGTTTACAGCGTCAAAAATGAAGAACATGTCCTCGAAGTTTACGTTGTTTACGTCAAAAATGTACTGTGAAATGTTGATTATTGTTTTTTTAATGGCTTGATCATGAGAATAAGTTTTTTTTTTCTTTTTCTGGAGGTTTTTCAGTGAAGAGAAGTTAAAACTGCTAAAAAGAAAGTTGGTAAAAAACTTTGAGCAAAGTGACCCATATTTGTTAAATCATAAAGCAATGAGAATGCTGTATTGTTGTCTGATTTTGCTGTATTTTATGTCTAAAAATCTGGGTTAATTCTTCCAAGAATTGAATGCCTTTAACATATATATTTATATGATATGATATTATGTTATATTATATTAGAAAAAGAGAGTTAAGAAAATTACACAGAACGGCTAAGAGCACGTCTGAACGTCTGAAGTCAGGACTTTTTCAAATTGAAAAGACTTCATATTTTACCAAACCTTAATAATGATCATGCACAAAGATTTTTTTTTTAGATATAGGATTATCGTTTTTAAAAATGTTTTCATTTATTTGTTGGACTTTAAAATGTACTTATTTACAAGGCTCTATTAATCTGTTAAACTTACAACATTCTACTGGTATTACAGCACAACCAAATTTCCTTAATATATTATAATCTGTTATTAAATTAGTCATCTACTGTTTACAGATTATTAAAAAACTTAGATCCTTATTATGTCATTATTATTATTATTATTATTAGACTATACATTATTTATTAAAAGATCCCCTATTATATTCATCATATATACTTTCATTATTATTTATAAAAATCATCATGCTACTGTTGTCAGATTATTATAAAATCCTATTTTCATTATTATTATTATTAGATTATTATTAGTAACTATATACTGATTTATAATTCTAAAAGTCCTACTGTATTCAAATTATAATTATCATTATTAATATCATATCAAATTAATCATCATCATATATCAAACCAACATATAAAAATTATACCAAATCAAATATCAATCATCATATAATTATTTATATAAAAAAAATCCTACTGTTTTCAGATAATTCATTATTATATATTATTTCATTGAAAGTCCTACTGATTTCATATTATTATTATATTATTATTATTATTATTATTATTTTATTATTATTATTATCCATATATATTATTATTATAATTATCATTATCATTATTATCATCAATCATCATGCAATCATATATTATTTATTAAAAATCTACTTGTTTTCATAATTATTA
The DNA here is from genome assembly GCA_015082035.1 of Chaenogobius annularis. Classification (NCBI taxonomy): domain Eukaryota; kingdom Metazoa; phylum Chordata; class Actinopteri; order Gobiiformes; family Gobiidae; genus Chaenogobius; species Chaenogobius annularis. The sequence goes on from BJKM01000034.1 coordinate 183,984, forward strand.
TTATTATTATATATTATTCATTAACAAGTCCTACGATTTCATCCCATATTTATATAATTATTTAATTATTATTAATTATTATTATTAATTATTATATTATTACTACTAGCTATGTATTATTGAATAAGTCCTACTGTTTTCAGAATTGCATTAGTTCAGTTCAGTCTAGTTTATGTAATCTGATAAACGTGGAGGAAATCCACGCAGACAAAAAGAACATCCACTTTCATTTTCATGCCATTTCTTTCAACCATTAAAAGTTTATATAAAACAAAACCCAAACCAAACCAATATATCCTATCCATTGATTGTTTTATGTCCCACGTCCCAAATCGAAACCAAACAAATTTGATTCTCTATTCGATTTGATTTAGTCTTTTCAAAAACAAAATACAAATGCCTTTCTGTGTGGATTTCCTGAACATTAACTACACAAAACTTAAATCAGTGACATTTAACACAAACAAATCCTCTCACTCAACGACAATAAAGCTTTTCTGATTCGTTTAAAACCTGATGAAATGATCTTATGTTTACACTCATCACGTCTTGATTCTTGGTCTCAGACGTTGAGTTTAGTCCTCGTTTAATCCTCGTTTAATGATTTAGACCAGTCGAGTTCATTTGTGCACAAAGTCGTTTAAAGTGCTTTGCAGAACAAGAGAAGACGCATTGAAACCGCAATTAAAACATAAATAATCAATATAAAACGTACTATTAAAATCAGTCGTCTGCACAGCTGAACAGAACTGTTTTTTTTAGACTTGAACCTCGTCTCACATCTTCAGGACACCGATTCTCCGTTTAGTCCTCAGTCTCCTGCTCTTTTTGTTTGTAACGGTCTTTAAAAAAACGAATAAATGAGGCGGAATTTGAATTTTGACACCATTTTTCAGTCAGATCTAGTTTACACAAATACTAAATCTGATCTGTCACAGTTTAACTCAGTCCAGTTCCATGTTTCTGCCCATTCCAGTGCATCTTTTGGGACCTCCCTGGTTTTCCTGCTCTCCACAGCCTCTCATCCTACGGAGCCCCACAGGTGACATTTAATATATTATAATAATAAAAACAATTATCAGTTAATTATCTTGAGGGAATGAGTTACTTTATGATGTATATTATTTTTCTTATTATATTTTTTGACAGGCAGGTATGGCAGGTGACCTCTTGGAGGCGCTCTTGAATAGCATATACCAGAAGAACAGTTGAAAGAAAGGACAGAAGATACCAGAATGCTGGATCTAATGGACTGTGATTCCAAAATCAAACATTACTTTATGCTGTGGATGAGTTACGACGATATATTACCAACATTTGAACAAAAGACATTTGATGAGCATTTTACAAACGCCCGGACTCTACTGTCATCAGTATGCTAACTTTGAGCTACTTGTTAGCTTCATACCTAATCAAGGCAAGTTTATTTGTAGAGCACAATTCGTACAAAAGGCAATTCAAAGTGCTTCACACAACAGGAAAAAATGCATTAAAATCACAAAGACATGGCAAATAGTTCAAGACATAAAAGAGAAGAGTGCAAATAAGATCATTTCAGTCATATGCACAGCCAAACAAAACAGTTTTTAGTTTAGATTTGAACATCTGCCAGAGTAGCGCCTGTTCTCACATCCTCAGAGAACTGTTCAGATTTTAGTCTGCATAAAAACTGAAACGCACATTCCCCATGTATTAGTCCTGACTCTGGGCACCAAGCAGAGAGGCCGGTCCTCTGAGGTTCCCTCAGAGTCCCGAAGATGGTTCATATGGCATAACATGTCCGAGATGTACTTTGGTGCTAGGCCATGGAAGACTTGTATACACGCAGAGCTGCTTTGAAGTCTCTTCTCTGAGCCACAGGGGCAGGTGCACGAGACCGCTGAGCAGCAGGACTGATGTGATCGTCTAAATTCATTGGAAGAGGCGCCCCGGGGAAACTCATTGGTTATTCGGTGGATGTATGCCCCTAGAGTTTGAGAGCATGGTAATGCACATAAACTGAATGTTTTGATTTTTTGTCGGCCACGGTCCTTTTACGGTCCGTGCATTTCTGGTCCTCTTTATGCCGTTCCTTAGTCCACGTTGCACTTTTGCGAACACAAACTTTCCCTTTCATTACAGTGATGTTCATATCCGATTCTGAATCTTCAGCCGAGCAGGAGCAGGGAATGCGGGCGAGACTTAGCCTCTTGTGCATGTTTTAGGCGACTGGAGGAAACAGTGTACCTGGAGGAGCTCCGCCCAGCCACGGTGAGAAGTGCAATCTCTCATGACCTATAAGGCTAAAGGGTCTTCATGGAGCCTGGCTCACTGTAAGTGGTGTTTAGATTAGAGCTCTGGACGCTAAGCGCTCTGGCAGCATAGCCTTGAACGCTACCTCGAGCGCTACGGCATCAGGACGCTAAGGCTCAGAACGCTAAGGCTCTGGACGCTAAGGCTCAGGACGCTAGGCTCAGGACCAGGACGCTAAGGTCTGGACAGCTAAGGCTCTGGACGCTAAGGCTCAGGAAACGCTAAGGCTCGGCACGCGTAAGGCTCTGACGCTGAGGCTCTGGCAACGCTGAGGCTCTGGACGCTGAGCTCTGGACGCTGGACGCTAAGGCTCAGGACGCTAAGGCTCAAGGACGTTACAGGCTCAGGACGCTAAGGCTCAGGACCAGGACGCCTAAGCTCTGGACGCTGAGGCTCAGGACGTCTGAGGCTCAGCGCTAGAAACGTTGGCTCAGGACGCTGAGGCTCAGGACGCGAGGCTTCAGAGGCGCTGAGAGTCAGGACGCTGGAAGCTAACGCTCGACGCTAAGGCTCAGGACGCTAAGGTCTCAGGACGCTAAGGCGCAGGACGCTAAGGCTCAGGAAGCTAAGGCTCAGGACGTCTACTCAAGGCTCGGCGCTAAGGCTCAGAGAAGCCGAGGACGCTATAGGCCTGGCGCTAAGTCATGGACACTAAGGCTCAGGCGTAAGGGCTCTGGACGCAACCCGGACGAAGCTCAGTCGTGACTACAGGACGCTAAGGCTGCGAGGCTCAGGGACGAGGAAACCCTAAAAGGCTCCAAAAAGGAACGCGCTCAGACCGCTAGCCAGGACGCTAAGTCGTGACGTCTAGGAACGCTAAGGCTCAGGACGCTAAGGCCACTAAGAGCTGACACAAAGGCTTCCTGGACGGTAAAGGCTCCTGGACGCTAAGGCTCTGGACGCTAAGGCTAGGACCAGGATGCAAGGCTCTGGACGCTAAGGCTCTGGACGCTAAGGCTTTTGGAAGCTACGGCTCAGCGACGCTACGGCTCAGCGACGCTATCGGCTCTGCCGTAAGGCGGACGTAAGGCTCTGCGACGCTAAGGCTCTGGACGCTAAGGCTCAGGCACGCTAAGGCTCAGGACGCTATAGGCGCAGGGCGCTAAAGCTCTGGGCGCTAAGGCTCTGGACGCTAAGGCTCAGAGACGCTAAGGCTCTGGACCTTAAGGCTCTGGACGCTAAGTGCTCTGGACGGTAGAAGCGCTCTGGAGCTATATGGCTCAGGACGCTAAGGCTCACGCGACAGCGACGCTAAGGCTTTTGGACGCTAAGGCTCAAGGACGCTAAGTGCCAGGACGCTAAGGCTCGGACGCTAAGGCTGACCAGGCCGCTCAAGCTAGGCCAGGAACGCTAAGGCCTTTGGACGCTAAGGCTCTGGACGCTACGGACAGGACGCTAAGGATCAGGAATCAGACGCTAAGGTGCGACGCTAAAGCAGGACTGCCTCAGGCGACTGTACTGCCTAAAGCTCAGGAGGCTAAGGCTCAGATCAGAGACGCTAAGGCTTGGACCTAAGCTGACGCTGAGGGTCTGGACGTAAGCTGGACGCTGCTGGAGCTGAGCTCTGGACGCTGAGGCCTTCTGGACGCTAAGGCTCTGGACGCTAAAGGCTCTGGACGCTAAAGCCAGGACCAGGACACTAAGGGCTCTGGACCGTTGAGGCTCTGGACGCTGAGGCCTCTGACGCTGAGGCTCTGGACGCTAGAGCGCTCGGAACGCTAAGGCTCAGGACCTAAGGCTCAGGACGCTAAGGCTCTGGACGCGTAAGGCTCTGGAACGCTAAGGTCAGGAACGCAAAGGCTCAGGCAGCTCTGGACGCTAAGGCTCTGGACCGCTAAGGCTCAGGACGCTAAGGCTCTGGACGCTAAGGCTCAGGACCAGGACGCAAGGCTCAGGACGCTAAAGTCTGGACGCTAAGGTCTGGACGCTAAGGCTCAGGACGACTATAGGCTCTGGACGCTAAGGTTCTGGACGCTAAGGCTCAGGACCAGGAGCTGAGGCTACAGGACCAGGACCGTAAGGCTCAGGACCAGGACGCTAAGAAGGCTCTGGACGCTAAGGCTCAGGACGCTAGTGCTCTGAACGCTAAGGCTCTGGACGCTAAGGCGCAGGGCGCTAGCTCTGGCGCTAAGGCTGCAGGACGCTAAGGCCTGGACGTAAGGTTGGACGCTTAAGCTCTGAGCTAGCAGGACCTAAGGCCCTTAGTGAGTGACGCTAAAGTGTCTTCATATTATGACTAGGACGCTAAGGCTCTGGACGCTAAGGGCTCGGAGGAGCGCTAAAGGTCTGGACGCTAGGCTCTGGATGCATAGCGCTCAGGACGCTACAGGCTCAGGAACGCTAAGGCTCTGGTATCTCTAGGAAGCGGTATGAGCGCAGCTAAGGCCAGGCCAGGACGCTAAGGCTTATAGGACGCTAAAGCTCGATGCTAGGACTAGGACCTAAGAGCCTCAGGACGCTAAGCAGCTCTGGAGCTAAAGCTCAGGCGCTAAGGCTCAGGACCAGGACGCTAAGGTTTGGCGCTAAATGCTCAGGACGCTAAGGCTCAGGAACCAGGAGCTGAGAGCTCTGGACGCTGAAGCTCTGACGCGTGAGGCTCTCTGGACGCTAAGGCTCAGGGATAGCCTAAGGCTCAGGACGCTAAGGCTCAAACGCTAAGGCTCAAAAACGCTAAGGTAAACTCTTTTGGGGGTTTTGGGGGTGAATTGTAAAATGTAAAGTATGTAAATACCTTCTCAGAGATGTGAATTATTCTGAAGCAGATTTGCAGCGTGATTTCATCTAAAACATTGCAGATGTTGAACAAAATACACCAGCAGAGTAAAGTTTCCTTTAGAGGTGCGTTTTATTTGTCAGAGCAGAGTCTAGTAGTAGTGAGTCCATGATGCGCTCAATGCCATGAACCTCAATGCCCTCCCTGAAGCCCATGTTTCATGAAGTTGCGTAACTCTCGCGGCCTCATGTACATTCATTGTCTCTGTAGTGAGGCTTGCTCGTACATCAGCCAGTGGCCGTCCATCACGTTGCAGGACATGGCAGCTGTTCAATGCGGTAACGGTCCATGATGTTGTCACAGTCGTCCATTCAGGTCCGTGCATCTTGCCCGGCCGTAGTTCTCACGCTCGTAGATGCGTCATGCGGTAAAAGAGGCCGCGGTGCTGAGGACCACAGCAGACAGAGTTACAAACAGAGTTTTAAACAAGTGAATGATCTACTTAGACTGGAGGCCTTTTCTGAGCCTTCTAAAAACTGGACTGACCATGGGGATCATAGCGGCAGGGAGCGGATCCAGTACCGCTCATCGCCAATACATGCTATGTAGTCGAAGTATCGCCTCTTCCATGACAGTACTGGTTGCCCATGTAGGTTGGTGCGGTCGTAGACATCGAAGCAGCCCCTCTCCACTCTGCAGGAGTGACACCTGCTCATGTACGACGACATGTTCAGCAAGTCCCCACTGCAGTCGTAGGACCGGCCCCCGAAGTTCCTGTCCTGAGTAGAAGACAATTCTGGACCAAACACAGCGACAATCAGAAGTTTAGTGTCATGTGGTAATTTCTCAGTACATAAAATGAATCCATCCCCGAATCCCATTTAAGATTGTGAATAGTGTGAACGTTTTCTGATTTCTGTAAGCAGTATAATTGGCCTATTATTACGACTGACGGTCTAAAAAGAAAAGTGTTCACATGTTCAGCCTAAGCAAATACATGGTTGGTCCCTCTCATGCTACTCGCTACTCGTGAAGATCTTTCAGACGCAACACGGTATTTAAACCCAGCTCATCCAGGGAGCGGCTTCTCATTTCTGAAACGACCATGTGGAAAGACGAAACCCGTGGTCATGGACGAGATGTCTGTGTGTTTGAGAGAGGGTCGAATCATTGGCATCGAGCAGAGGAAAACAACTAAAGGAGAAGCCGAAACTACTCAAAGTGGCAAAAAAACCACGTCACGGTTCTCAAACAGAGCTCAGGCAGTAGGAGCAGTAGTCATTTTCTTTGTGTCCTGGCCCGTTTACTGCCACTTTACCACTACGTTTTTCTTCCGAGCCAGTAGAACGTCGTGTCTTTTCCCATTTCCCACCAAAAAACGAATGCGACTCACCCTGCTGTTCATGTTCATGTCGGTGGCGGACATCTTGCGGTGGTTTGGCGGAGCTGTTGTCGGCGCTGAGCTGCTGTGTGCCCACTCTCTGACCCCCGGGGGTTTATATACACCTGGGCCGCGTGGTTTTTTTTTGGGGGTTTTTTTGTTGTCCCTCTCCCCCGCAAAAGTCCGGACTCAGCGCTTTTCAGGCACCGTGGCAAACTCACAAAGGGTTAACAAAAGCCCACAGCAACCGCGACAAAGCAAGCAGCGTAGCACGGGCCATTCATTCATAACAGAGACGTCCAGCGAGTCGCTCCAGAATCAGGCTAATTTTGTTTTTTGGTCATGGCGTCAGGAAACATCCAAAACTCCAAAAATTCAACTGGCTTTTTTTGTTTGCGTGTGTTTTTTCCATTGTGTCAATTTGAATCGTCAGTTTTGAGTATTAAACCAATATTTTAGAAACCGTCCCCCAAAACAGATGCATTTGGCGGTGTTTTTGAGGCTCTAAAAAGTACATTTATTTCGGGACTAAATGCGTTGTAAATTTTTCTTAAATTGTTTAAAGTGGGTATGACAATTTTTTTAGGATTTTCTCATTTTAATCGTCGGTTTTATGTATTAAACCAATATTTTAGAAACCCACAAAACCCACAAAACAGATGTGTTTTTGAGGCTTTAAAAAATACATTTATTTGTGGATTAAATGTGTTTTGAATTAAAAAAAATTGTTTAAACTGTGTATGACAAGTTTTTTAGGATGTCCTATTTTTAAACGTTGTTTTTATGTATTAAACCAATATTTTAGAAACCGTCCCCCAAAACAGATGCATTTGGCGGTGTTTTTGAGGCTTTAAAAAAAAATATTATTTGTGGATTAAATGTGTTCTAAAAAAAAAAATATTTGTGGATTAAATGTGTTCTAAAAAAAAAAAAAAAAAGTTTAAACTGTGTATGACAGGTTTTTAGGATTTTCTAATTTTAATAGTTGGTTTTATTTTTTTAAACCGTCCCCCAAAACAGATGCATTTGGCTGTGTTTTTGAGGAGATAAAAGACACATTTATTTGTGGCTTGAATGCGTTTTAATTTTTAATATTTTTCTTTTAAACTGTGTATAACAAGTTTTTAGGATTTTCTATTTTTAAACGTCGGTTTTATGTATTAATCCAATATTTTAGAAACCGTCCCCCAAAACAGATGCATTTTGCTGTGTTTTTGAGGCTCTAAAAAGTACATTTATTTCAGGACTAAATGCGTTCTAAATTTTTCTTAAATTGTTTAAAGTTTTCAGGATTTTCTCATTTTAATCGTTGGTTTTATGTATTAAACCAATATTTTAGAAACCGCCCAGCAAAACAGATGATTTTGCAGTGTTTTTGAGGCTTTAAAAATACATTTTTTGTGGACTAAATAAAAATGTTGTTTAAAGTTTAAAGTAATTTTGACTTTATTTGTTGTGTTTTATACTTGTTGTTGTGAACATAAGTTAAAGTTTTACACCAATAAAGTATTAAAGTAGTAGTTATTTGTGGAGAAAAGTCTTAAAATCTGTAAAAATGATTACAGGAAGTGACATCACACCAGAAAAAGTGTTTGCATAATTCACACAAAAGAAACAACTATTCTGATTCTCTAAACATGAATAAGACAAAATAAAATTCGCTCTCTTATATTTTTAGTTGTCAAATGAAATAAATTGTGACATTATAGTTTTTGCCCAGAGTTTGATGGTAATTTCCTTCTGTGATGTCATCAATTACAACCAGGAAGTGAAATTCTAAAAATAAAAATGTGCTTTTCTGGGATGAAATTTTTAAAATGTTTTGGCAAAATTCTAAATATATTTATCTTAACTGCATTTTAGTTCAATGGGTCGTCCAACCTGTAGGGGGAGCTTTAAATTAAATCACTTTTACATTTATTTATTAACTTTCTAACATTTTATAAATATTCTAACGCTTGAACCTGAATTCAAATTTAAACCTGCATTTTTCAGATTTATGTTTCTAATATGACAAATATTGACGAAAACAGTGAATGACAGAAAAAGTCTGTGTAAATAAGTTTCAAATTGATCCATTTCACGTTCAGATAAAAAAGTATAATTTTCAGATTATTTCACAATTGCAGTTTTGTGTTTTGACCATGTCCAGGATCTGAGCCAACGAACACACTGGAACTTTTCAATAGAATTTCAAATTTAACCAAAAAATGGAAGTTATGGGAGTTATTTTGAACTCCTCTCTCCTCTCCCCTCTCTCTCTCTCTCTCTCCCCCTCTCTCCTCTCTCCCTCCTCTCTCTCTCCCCTCTCTCTCCCCTCTCTCTCCTCTCTCTCTCTCCCCTCTCTCGCCCCCCACTCTCTCACTCTCTCACCCTCTCTCTCCTCTCTCCTCCCCTCTCTCTCTCTCTCCCCCCCCCCTCTCCCCCCTCTCTCTCTCCCCTCTCTCCCCTCTCTCCTTTCCTCTCTCCCCTCTCTCTCCTCTCTTCTCTACCCCTCCTCCGTCTCGCTCAACTCTCCCTCTCTCCCTCTCTCTCCCCTCTCCCTCTCCCTCTCTCTCTCCTCTCCTCTCCCTCTACTCCCCTCTCCCCTCTCCTCTTTCTCCCCTCTCCCCCTCCTCCCCCTCTCTCTCCCCTCTCTCCTCCTCTCTCCCTCTCTCTCCCCTCCTCTCCCTCTCTCTCCTCTCTCTCCCCCTCTCCTCCTCTCTCTCCCCTCTCCCCCTCTCCCTCTCCTCTGCCTGCTCCTCTCCCTCTCTGATTTCTGTTTTTACTGGTTGTATATAATGTATCCGCTCTTCGACTGGCAGATACAACTGCTTTTTTAAGTGCTCCTCATCAGTCTCTCCTTTCCCTTTCTTCCCTTCTCTCCCCCTCTCTGTTTGTCCTTTCTCTCCCCCTCTCTAGTTTTTCTTTCTCTCTCCCTCTCCTCTTCTTCTCTATCTGTCTCTTTCTTTCACAGCACACATTCTCTCTCTCTGTCTTTCTGTCTTTCTCTCTTTGCCTCAGGTGCTCCTCCTCTCAGGTGCTCCTCCTCTCAGGTGCTCCTCCTCTCAGGTGCTCCTCCTCCTCCTGTTACCTCCAGTTGTCCAGGTGCCCTCTGCTCCTGCAGCTGCTGCAGGTACGTCTTTGCTCCAATTCATTGTCTTTTATATCTTTTATGCTTTTGTCGTTGTACATATTTACATTTTCTGCAGGTTTTCAGAATTGTTTATTGAGTAATTTTACATAACGCACAACAGTTCAAACATTAGTGTTAAAGGTAGTCATTTATTAAAGCATCACTGAGGGAAACATCTGGCTCGAGGAGTGGATTCATATGATTAAAGTCAATTGTTTTGGCACAAGACTTTATTGTTTGTATCTGACTTTATGCTGCAGGAGGATCAGTGCTCAGACAACTTCTTTCTCTCTCTGAAAAGTTCATTGTCTGTTGTTTTTATTTGTTTTTTCTATTATTTTTGCAGAACTTTGGAGAGTTTGCATTGATGAAAAGTGCTGTACAAATAAAGTATCATTGGATCTAATATATTAAAAACACTGTAAACTCAATGATATAAGTTGTGTTAATCAGAGGTACAAATATCTTCAATTTAAAAAAATGTGTCCAAATGTGTCTTAAATATGAAGTCATGATTTCCATCTGAATTTATTCTGTCTGAAGTTCTTTTTTACTTACAAATTTGAGCGTGTCCAAAACCTCCTTGAATATGAGTACTAAGAAAGTGCACGTTCTTTAAAAATGGCCAATTAAACAACATTTGTCCGCTCAAAGTCCAGCGGCTCGGGACACGACCCACGATCTTTCTCCTTTTCGTGGACGTGAAGTCGTTGCCGTGGCGTTTCCTGTACGTGCTCTATATAATATGGCGTTCAGCGGCATTAAGTTACGCCCGCAGCCGCTCTCTCGAGGTTTCTGCTCCGTCTCGATGTCGACCTCCACAATGGATATTTCAAACATAAGTCAAGTTTGAGTTTGGATTTACACACACCAGTTCTCCTGAGCCCCCCAGAGCGTCGCCTCTGTGTACCGCGTAATGTGGGAACCAGGCAAATAAATATGTTTACTTTAGTAGAACATTGTCAAATAATACTTCATATCGTCTTATTTTTTAATTATATGGATTTATTGTATATTATTAACCAGACCAAGTGGAACAGGCGTCGTACAAAACAAAAGTACAGACATTCGCACTAAAATAACTATTAGTAAATTAAAACAGCATTCACTTTTTATTTTATATATATATATTTTTTAATAGCAAAAAATACCAAAAAACAGTCCAGTTTAATCAAATGATAAATATCCTCTGAAACATTCTTAAAGATGAAGAAAACAAACATAAAGCACAATTATATTTCAGATTTGACCAAACATTTTAGTGCATAAATAGTACAAATAGTGCATATAATTGTACTTCCTGGTTGGACATGAGCAGCAATCATGACATACAGTAGGAAGAGGTAATTCCACAACTGTTACCTAGCAACCAGACTGTAAACGAGAGCCAAAATCCGTATAAATGACACCGCAGTTATGATTTGACAAACAATAACACCTTTATTTTGTCGAATGCTCGTGTAAACGGTCAGAAAAGTGTGTCAGCTCCGTGACGTCGCACGTTGATGACATCACAGAGGGATTCAGTTTCGAGCGCGACTTCCCGTCATTTCAAAACGTTCATTTTTCCAAACTTTCTTCACAATCTGCGACTTAACGGAAGTAAACCTGTGATAAACATTTACCGCCGCGCAAAACACCGCCAAACTGCGCCGTCATTAGAGAAACGGGAGAACCTTCATGTGGACTTTGAACTCCAAACGCTCTTAATTAACTATTTGTGCATTATGAATTCAGTTTGTGTTCATGCGTTATTAAGTGTAATTAAAGGTGTAGTTACAATAAAAGTGGTAACAACTTCACCAGATATAAATGTACTAATATGTGACTTAAACCCCCAAACCAAACCAAACCAAAACTGGACCAGAACCGACCCAAGTCTCGACGAGTACGTTCACGATGGCTCTGGTTTGGGTCCTGTTCTAGTCCTGGTTTAGTCACGGATTGAGTCCCGGTTTGGATCTCATTTTGATGGCGCAAGTGTGAACGCAAGCCTGACGGTGAGCGGGGTCGCCTCTCCACAGATCTGAACTATAATGGGACGCGGCCTGGCCTTTCTCCTATAACACCCTACAAATACTGTAATTTAAAAAAAAAAAAAAAAAATAATAATAATAATAATAATAATAATAATAATAATAATAATAATAATTAAAATAAATAAATAAATAAATTAAATAAATATGTATATCTATATTAACAATTAATTAATTAATTAAAATGATAACAAATTAAATTAAATTAAAGAGACTGAATTATTTGAGGCCGTTTTTGTGGCACATTCCAGACAAATCTATAACAGTTCCAAGGAAAAGCAAAAGTTACTTCTATTACACATTTAAATAACCAGTTTCGTCCTTTATAATCTGTTCAGACACTTTCTCTGTCACGTGCAGATGAGTGGTTTTAAATGAGTGGCGCATGAGCTGGTATTCAGATCTTGTGTGGCATTCTATAATTAACTACACTTTTGTGCCTCAGTTTTTCACCAGCAAAGTCAGCGTTTGTTGCTGCTTCTTTTACGTAGTTTTAGTTCAATGTTGTGATTCAAAACGTCCAAAATATAAAATGATTATACTGATTATAACTGTAACTACGTAGCGGACAAAAGCACATCATTTCCCCTTTAATAAATCAGGGAGAAAAAAAGGGCTTGGATTCGTTCATCTGCCGCTAATTCCTCACGGCAGATTATTATTGTTTGTAGTTCTTTGCGCGGAAATGAAAAGTATTTGCAAAAAACGATCTCAAAATCTATCAATAAATCAATAAATATTTTTCTCTGAGGAGCAGTTTAAGCATATCGAGCAGTATAATAATAATAATAATAATAATAATAATAATAATAATAATAATAATAATAATAATAACTAAAACAAAGTGCAGAAGGGGAGTAACACCCCTCAGGACAAAAGACAAATAAGCATTTTTTTTTTTTGTGTCTCTAAATTGTTTGTATTTCTTTTGCTTTTAACATTAAACATTTTAAAGTTCATATGCTAAATCAGCTTTTTGCAGCTTTTAGCCAGCAATACTCTGTCCAAATGTCCCAAAACTTAGTAATAGAAACAGGTCCATTCACTTCCTGTTCAAAAGCTGACAAACAGATAAGCCCCGCCTCTTCATACTGATAAGCCGCGCCTCTTCGCAGTGACAAGTGGGCGGATTGTCTTCTTTGTGGCTTTTTAGAACTCTGCACGTGCCACTCGGAGTCTTTCATCTCTCAAACGGCGAAAGGGCAGGGATGTGGGGGGGGGCGGGGCTAGGGGGTAGGTGAAAAACAGGACTTTGCCCGTGCGCTCGCGCCCTCGGTTGCAGGGCACAACTCAGGATTGACTCAAAACGTCCCCGAAATCGATCGAAAACGCAAGAAAACGATCGTGGGAACACTGTTTGAGAGCTTCTTAAAGGGGATTTCGCACAACATGCCCCCTTTAAACTCAAAGTAACATATGACATAGTTGGATTTCTATTTTTATTTCAGTATAATGTTGCTATTTTTTGCCATTTTAAGCCCAAATGTTGGCTTTATCTCAAAGTATACAGACTTACAGTAATCAGTTCATCTTTTTATAGCTTGAGGCCCGATATGTGTGTGTGTGTGTGTGTGTGTGTGTGTGTGCGTCATTAGCAGATCTGCAGTTTTTTGTTTTTTTTACGAGGAGCTGGAGCAGGGCCTGGAGGCGACCGTGAACTTTAAGGGGGAATGCGTGGGATTTACTCTGGAGCGTCGTCTGCTGCGTTCTGTGCTCTGTTCGAACAAGCTCTCGCCGACTTTAACGCTCGTTTCATTGGCGTATATTCCCCCCGGCCCCCCCCCCCAACACATTTTCCCCCGTGCGTTGCCGTGGCAGAGTGGCTGGCGCCGTCCTCTTCTCAGAATAATCGGATAATCCAGTAATTACATTAGAATTGAGAGAAATCTGACTGTCGAAAACGGCTTGTACCGCGTTCATGTGATTCATAAAGCATCACTGAAGTTCATTTTCTGTTAATAAATTAGCCCTTTTTTTGCACCGTTTTCCTTCAAACACAACATTCACAAAGAAATCTGAATCTGTAACGCTTTAAAATAAGGTTTATCAACTATTTATAAGATATTAACAGTTATTTTTGTCCATGTTTTTGTTGTAGACGGCTAATTATAAATGCAAATAAACGTTTTCATGAGCTGCTTATTCAACTATTTTCAATAACCAAGTGACGAATGCTTGTAAATGCCTTATAAATAACTACTGCTTATTACTGCCTTATAAACAGTTTACTAAGGAACCTCAGCTCAGACGTAAGCGTGGAATCTCTCATTCGTGCCACACATTATGAGTTGAACTTCTGTATTTTGTATCGTGAAATGTTAAAAAATAGTTTTTATATCCTATATTTGGAAGACTAAACATCATCCAGGGGTCCGTGTCGATGTAACAGTCAGAAATGACCACAAAACAAAACAAGTAAGACCTTCTTTGGACTCGTAACCGACGCTGGTAGCCAGGCCGGACCCTGAGCTCGTCCCGGGAAACCATTACGTTTGGTCTTTATGTGAACACAGCCTTTAATGTCTTCAATAAATGTGAAAACAGTTGTTCTTTATTTAGTCTGTATCACAACCTTGACCATAACAATAACATGAAGAATATTTGCTTTTATTTCTCTAATTTATATTTATTTTATACATTGTGAGACTAAATTTGCTGTACTACATCAGTATTGTGAATCCTCTTCTGTATACTTTTGGAGTATATCAAGTTTTGTGCTCAAAGTATCACAAAACAAAACAAAACATTTCAAATTTTCAACGATTTTTGGGTTTATTTTTTTACTTAAGAAGTCCCTCTTTTTTTGTGTGAAATTGTCTTCGGCTTTGAAAATTGGGAATCGTCAAGGAACAAACGGCGCAATCAAAAACGATGCATCTCGGGCGTAGAACTCCAGCTGTAGTAGATGGATACCTATGGACTGCACTTTGGGCTGCAGCAACAAACATAAGACAGATGCGAAACTCAGCTCTAGAATAATGACATATAATGATTCGTGAACGTTTGGAAAGAACTTGTTTGTATCAGTCAGTATCTTGAAACTTCTTCTGTACTGTGTTGCGTGTACTTGTAGTAAAAGTACGCTCGTAATAGACTTTAAAGTGACGTATGACAGGTTTTCACCATTTTCTAATTTTGACTTTATTTGGTGTCTTTCTACCTGTTGTACATATAAATCATAGTTTTACACCAATCGAGCAGGTATTTGTGGAGAAAACGTTGACAAATACTGTAGAAAATGACAGGAAGTGACATCACACCATGTAAGCTCATTCCAGACAAAGTTTATGCATAAATTACACACCCAAAAAAGTTTTTGACAACATTATTTCAACAAAGTAAAAGTCGCTCTTGTATGGTCAAATTAGAAAAATAGTTTTTGCCCAGTGGTTGCTGGGTAATTTCCTACTGTGATGTCATCAATTACAAACAGGAAGTGAAATTATAAACCTAAAAAATTTGCTATTCTGTAATAATTTTTTTAAATAACTTTTCGCAACATTCTAAATATATAAAACGTAACTGTATTTTAGTTAAATGTGCCGTCCAGCCTGTAGGGGGCACTTTAAACCTCAACGCAACCATCAAGAAGCTTCTACTTGTACTTCTAAGTAGCATTTTGAAGTACTTGCAGTACTTTGGGCCTCCTCCAAGTGTGAAGATGTGGGTCACTGGAGGAGCTGGAGGGGAATTCCTTCTTTTGGAGTCAAACCGTGAGCCGTTGCCAAGAGCCGCCGTTGCCAAGAGCCGTCGTCACCTGTCAGCGGCGTGTGGCGTTTGTGGCTTCAGACAAAAGAAAGCCTTCACGTGGCACATCGAGGCGGAGCGGCGGGCGCAGGGTTAGGGTTTTGGACCGAAGCCACGTTCACAGCGCGCGTTAACAGCAGGGTTTCTATGTCTTTGCCGCAGACGGTCGCACCGGAGGAGACTTGGGATCCAGGAGGGCGCGGCGGATGAGTTGGGGTCTTCAACATGGGCCTAATCCTCCTGTTCGTGAGTAAGTTTGAACTGCGGCGGGAACACGACACGCACGGCCGCTCAATTACGGGAGAGAAAAGACATTTAGGTCAGCGCGTAATCCCTCAGTACTGTCAACGATCGTTTGAACGTCCCCCCCCCCCCTCTGCCCCCCCCCCTCTGAGAGCGATATCTGAGCCGGACCCTCCAGCGTTGTGTCAGAGCGGGCGACGACCCAGGAGGGGGCAGAGCGGACCCATCGAGAGTCTCTGCTAAAAACTGCATCGCGCTCGTCAAAGTTCACGCCTTAACTCGCGCAATTAATCTTAAACATTTTTTTTAAATTGTAACCGTGAATTGGCGCGGAGGAGCCGCATTCGACTGTTTCGACCGAACGCGCTCTTTAAAAGGTTACGCAGCGAGGCTTTACCGGAGCTTCAGTCTGTCGTCATGAGAACAAGTCCTGCAAATCGAAAGACGACGTATCCGGTCGTTTTGATTAGATGTCAAAATACGGCAAATGGTGTCGTATATCGCGTGTGGCAAAACAGCGCCCCCTGCAGGTCTTGTCTGAATTACACTCAAGTCAAGGAGTTTGCCATAATTAAATGGCAAATGTAACACGTAAAAAGTCATCAGTTATTAACGAATGCGCGGGTCGACAGCGCTGCTAAAAGCGCACGTCTTCGCACTCCGAGCCGAGCCGTTCGCGCATGCAGAAGCAGGTTTTATGTCGCTGTAATTCACGGCGCTCTGACGACTCTGAAACACGACTGATTAGCTCCAACACTTTGGCAAGATGTCTGTTTGTTATGACTTATCTTAGAAGATATCATCTAAAAGAAACTGGTAACGCCAGATCAGCGCCGCGCTTCTGTAAGTGCGCAGCGGCAGGATAATGTTGGTACTCGTCGATTATTTTTTAAAAATGACTGTAGTCGTGTTTTTGATTGTTTTTCTGGAACGGAACAGACTTTAAAACACATGACAAACGACCTTTTCTAGCAAAGACAGTGGAATTATGATATAAAAATGGCAAAAATTGAATAAACAATCTGTGATTTTCGTAAATATTCTCTAGAAGATTCCATGTTTCACCCTTTATTTGGTTGAAAATGTGTTTAAAAAGTCTCCTTCTTCAACATTTATTGCTTGTTCTTTGGATTGTTTGTATGAAAACACCACGTCATTCATTCATTCATTCATTCATTCATTAACCCGTTGAGCGTTCTAGTTGAAGAAGTGAAACCGGCTCTTTCTCCAGCTTGATAGCGGCTCACACATTCACAGTTGCGTTTGCTTCCTTGTCGTCGTAGCGGGTCTGTTCAGCGAAGTCCTGCTGCAGAACCCAGAGGAGCTTTGCCCCGGCGGCTCGTGCAACCCTCACATCGGGGACCTGATGGTGGGTCGGGCGGGGCAGCTGTCCGCCTCCTCCACCTGCGGCTTGGACGGGCCTCACAACTACTGCATCATCGGGTATCTGGAGGTGAGACGTGCACCTTCACACGCTCTTCCACGATGCATCTGGAGGTGAGACGAGCACCTTCACACGCTCTTCCACGATGTATCTGGAGGTGAGACGTGCACCTTCACACGCTCTTCCACGATGTAGACGTCTTCACACGGAGGTGAGACGTGCACCTTCACACGCTCTTCCACGCTCTTCCACGATGGTATCTGGTGGGAGACGTGCACCTTCAACGCTCTTCCTGGAGGAGACGTGCACCTTCACACGCTCTTCCACGAGTGATCTGAGGTGAGACGTGCACCTTCACTCGCTCTTCCACGATGTATCTGGAGGTGAAGACGTGCACCTTTCACTCGCCTCTTCCACGATGTTATCTGGAGGTGAGACGTGCACTTTCACATCGCTCTCCACGATTGTATCTGCGGGTAATCGTGCACCTTTCACACGCTCTTCCACGATGCCATCTGGAGTGAGACGTTGCACCTTCACACGCTCTTTCCACGAATGTATCGGTTGTGGAGCGTGCACCTTCACACCTCTTCCACGACTGTATTCTGGAGGTGAGACGTGCACCTCACACGCTCTTCCACGATGTATCTGGAGGTGAGACTGCCACCTTCCACGCTCTTCCACGATGTTTTGTATCTGGAAGGTGAGACGTGCACCTTCACACGCTTCTTCCAACGATGTATCTGGAGGTGAGACGTTGCACTTTGACTCGCTCTTCCACGATGTATCTGTAAGGTGAGACGTGCACTTTTACTCGCTCTTCCACGATGTATCGTGGCAGGTGAGACCGTGCACCTTCACACGCTTCTTCCACGATGCATCTGGAGGTGAGACGTGCACCTTCACACGCTCTTCCACGATGCATCTGGAGGTGAGACGTGCACCTTCACTCGCTCTTTGCCACGATGTTATCTGGAGGTGAGACGTGCACCTTCACACGCTCTTCCACGATGTATCTGGAGGTGAGACGTGCACCTTCACTCGCTCTTCCACGATGTATCTGGAGGTGAGACGTGCACTTTGACTCGCTCTTCCCACGATGTATCTGGAGGTGAGGACGTGCACCTTCACACGGCTCTTCCACGATTGCCATCTGGAGGTGAGACGTGCACCTTCACACGCTCTTCCACGATGCATGCTGGAGGTGAGACGTGCACCTTCACACGCTCTTCCACGATGCATCTGGAGGTGAGACGTCTTGCACCCTTCACACGCTCTTCCATGCATCTGGATGTGAGACGTGCACCTCACCACGCTCTTCGCACGATGCATCTGGAGGTGAACGTGCACCTCACACGCTCTTCCACGATGTATCTGGAGTGAGACGTGCACCTTACATGCTCTTCCACAATGCATCTGGAGTTGAGACGTGCACCCTTACTCGCTCTTCCACGATGTAATCTGGAGTGAGAACGTGACTTCACTCGCTCTTCCACGTGTATCTGGAGGTGAGACGTGCACCTTCACACGCTCTTCCCACGATGCTATCTGGAGGTGAATCGTTGGCACCTTCACACGCTTCTTCCACGATGCACTGGAGTGAGACGGCCACCTTCACACGCTCTCCACGATGTATTCTGGGTGGGGAGACGTGGCACCTTCACACGCTCTTCCACGATGCATCTGGAGGTGAGACGTGCACCTTCACACGCTCTTCCACGATGCATCTGGAGAGACCTTCACTCGCTCTTCCACGATGCATCTGGAGGTGAGACGTGCACCTTCACACGCTCTTCCACGATTTATCTGGAGGTGAGACGTGCACCTTCACACGCTCTTCCACGATGTATCTGGAGAGACCTTCACTCGTTTGCTTCAAATGTTTTTAGTCTGTACCAGCCGACGAACGGCGACCAAGAGTTTTTATTTTGGAAATAACTTGAGCACGAAGCATTTACAGTTGATTCACTGCCCTAAACATATCAAAACATGATTAATATGTTTTAATTAATATATGAAATAATAACATTTAGAACTTGATCCGAGCATTGATGAGAAATAATTAGATCTTAAACTTGATTACAGAGCGATAAACTGACAGCCCTGATTTATGCCTCTTATTTTAGTGCAACTATTTCTCTTTAAAGAAACAGCAGAACTCTTGAGACTTTTCCCTCCTCTTTCCTTTTCCGTGGTTCTATTTTCGTTGACTTCTGCTGCTGCCAGAGGCCAGTGCCAGGGCGGGATTTTGGCTGTTTGTCTTGCCCATTGTGTCTCTGAGTGAAGGATTTTTGGCCCCGCGAACCGTTTTCATACTGAAACAAGTCCTGATCCGTCATTGATGTTTGCCGTACCCCGAAGGAATCAGCTTTGCTCGTTTGTGCATTTTTTTCCCCTCTCCTCATCTATCTTTCCCGCTCTTGGCGCTGCACATTGAGCTCAGTAAAAGTTTCCATTAGTTTGAGTTTCAGGTGCAGGTTCGTGTCACTGTAAACGCTCAGACCATGAAGGCGAGCGAATGTGGCGTCGCTCACATGGTCCAATGATACAGTTTGTCCATAAAGACGTTTTTTATGTGGTAAAAAGGATTGACTGTTGTAAAGTATGACAAGACCTGTTTTTGGTTTCTTTTTTTCTTCTTTTTAAAAAATATTATATGATTATGATTATGATTATGATTATTATTATTGTTAGTAGTATTATTATTATTATTATTATTATTATTATTATTATTACATATTTTTCTTTACTTAGGTCAGTTGGATTTGTTGCTGTAAAAAAAAAAAGGAAACACAACAATAATAATAATAATAATAATAATAATAATAATAATAAATAATAATAATAATAATAATAATAATAATAATAATAATAATAATAATCCTAATAATAATAATAATAATAATAATCCTAATAATAATAATAATAATAATAATAATAATAATAATCCTAATAAGAATAATAATAATAATAATAATACATAAAAAGTAAAATGTTCAAATTCAAATGTTTGTTCTCTTTAGGGTGACTTCTAGTCCTGGAGTTCACCCTTGATTTATCTCCAGAAGAGTCAGTTAGCTGTTGGTACTAAGCCAGACCTTGTCTTGGATGATCCTTGGCAAGGCAAGGGTACACAAGCCAATTCAAAGTGCTTTACGGACAAAATGGGACCAATTATTCAGAACTTCATATATATTCCTCGTTGTTGTTGTTTTTTTTACTCTGATGCCACTCTACTTTTGTCCTTTTACTCCCTTACGTGCTTTATGTTCTGCCTGGTCCAGCTCGTTCTTTGTTGTTGTTTTTTTTTTCTGTTGCTGTTGTGTTGCTGTTTTGGGTCGATGTTCTAATGGTCCAAGTTGCACCACAGTTTGTTGAACGTTCCACAGTATTCATGGGTTTCAGCTTCTTTTTAAGCGACATTTTGAGGAATTTCCCCCATTTAAACGATATGAGATTTGCTTTTACATTATAGGAGGTCGTCATTTCAACTTATGGTGCCAGATCTTGTTGTTTTGTCCTGGAGCAAGAGACTTAAAGTGACTTATGACAGGTTTTTACGGTTTTCAAATTTTGACTCTATTTGGTGTATTTATACCTGTTGTACACATCAATTATAGTTTTACACCAATCGAGTAAGTACTGTATTTGTGGAGAAAACATTAAACATGCAATAGAAAATGACAGGAAGTGACATCACACCAGGGACACTCATTCCAGTTAAAGTTTAAGCATAATTTACACAAAGAAACAACTTTTTTGACTCTCTAAACATGAATTCAACAAAATAAAGTCGCTCTCATTTATTTTTATTTGTCAAATAAAACAAATTGTGACATTAGATGAGTTTTGGCCCAGTGGTTGCTGGGTAATTTCCTAGTGTGATGTCATCAATTACAAACAGGAAGTGAAACTATAAACCTAAAAAATTTGCTATTCTGGGATTTTTTTATTTTTTTTTACATTTTTAGCAAAATTCTAAAAATATTTACCTTAACTGCATTTTAGTTCAATGAGTCGTCCGACCTGTAGGGGGCACTTTAAAGCACAAATGTGATGCATTATTTGTGTTATTTCTATCTCATGTTTTCGAACAAACAAAAAATGCTTATAAAAAACAAAATCACGTCATGTCACTCTGGCATTTCCCACACCAGGAATTAACTTTTCGCTCCATCTACTGGCAGCAGAGGGAATTACATAGCTGAGATAAACAAATGCTAGCGTTGCTCCGACGTGCTGATTCAAGCACGCCGTTGTAACGATCGCGATTTGAGGCAGAAAGGCTCGGAGCGAGTCTGGCGAGGGTGTATGGACTTCAAAAACAGCACAGAAGATCTCGCAGCTCCACCCGCGACGTCAAAAGATCTGGGAAATGTCGTTTGTGACACTCGGACGGGATCAAACTAACTAATGAATGAAGCTATAAACGTAACTCCAGGTATGTTTTTGATGAAGGAACAATGGTGTAACACGCTAACAAGCTAACTTATTTTTCCCGCGTAATAGGTGTCCTTTAACTGTGGCGTGTGAATGAACGATTGGTGGACGTCGTGAAGGAAGTTTGTGCTGATTCACTGCAGCATCTCTGTCTGTCTGATTGATTGATTGATTGATTGAAGGATTGTAGTGGACAGAAGCCATTAGACGCTCCTGTTCACCTGCACAAATCCGCCCATTATCGCAATTAAATGGTCGAAAAATAACGACTGCATTGACTTGTGTATATTTTTGCACTCAGGAGGAACAGAAGTGCTTCTCGTGCGAC
Organism: Chaenogobius annularis; assembly: GCA_015082035.1. Classification (NCBI taxonomy): domain Eukaryota; kingdom Metazoa; phylum Chordata; class Actinopteri; order Gobiiformes; family Gobiidae; genus Chaenogobius; species Chaenogobius annularis. The sequence continues at coordinate 205,663 of BJKM01000034.1, forward strand.
TCCAGGCGCCCGTTCGACGCCCAGTCCAACCCGAACAGTCACCGGATCGAAAACGTCATCACCACCTTCGAGCCCGAGCGCAAGATGAAGTGGTGGCAGTCAGAAAACGGTGAATGTCCGACGCCAAAGACAGTCCCCGGTTCAGACTTTGTACCGCAAACGGGAAACGCAGACGTACATTGCATTCTGAAGTAACTCCAGCTCGCGTTTCAGGAATCCATGACGTCAGCGTCCGTTTGGACCTGGAGACCGTTTTTCAGTTCAGCCACCTTGTCCTCACCTTCAAGGTAAGACAAATACTAGGGTTAGACACAGTTTCCGGTTGTATTATTTTCACAAAGAGTTGCCGATCTCAGCCGAAAATAAGTTCTAAACGGACACAAAGCCCAGAGAAACGGTGAAATGTTAACTTGGATGTCACAATTATTCGGTTAATTGATAATTGTGATTATTCAATCACAATATAATCGTGAGAACCAAAAAATAATAATTTTAGAAGCAAAATTAAGTCTTTTTCGTCCAATAAATAGACTTAAATGTAAAGAACTTTATTTTATCTGGCTGTTTTTGATCACATTTAACTTTGTTTTATTGTATTTCATAAAGCCGCTCCCGAACCTGTGGAACGGTCACATTTTAGACCGCGAGATCGAAAGAAAATGAAAGATTTCACTGTTTGGTTTGGTTCACAGTCTCAATGATCGTGAATAATCGTTTTTTTTTCCCCCCACAATAATCGTAACACTAAAATGTGATATCGTGGCGTCCCTATTCACGTGGACATTGAACGCTACTACTTTATGGCGTGGGCGGGGCAAAAGACGTCGAAAGCCTCTGTAAAAATGTGAATTACTGTTATTTACCCGCCAAAGTAGAAAACAAATAGACACAAATTTAACTGTACTTTTTCTCTACACTCAAAACAGTGCGTCTGGCTCGGCCAATGTGATTTTGATGTCCATAATTAACATAAATAAAGTAAAAACATATATTTGTACAATAAATAAACGATTAAAAATAGATACCAGCACAAATACATTATAATTAAGCCGGTTTACAAGAATAGCTTATAATTCAACATTATTTTGATAAGTATGTTGACGTTTTGAATTTATTGTATTATTTAAAGCGCCCCCTGCAGGTCGGGCGACTCATTGAACTAAAATGCAGATAAGTTAAATATATTTAGAATTTTGTGAAAAACTTTAAAAATTTGATCACAGAATAGCACATTTTTAGCTTTAGAATTTCACTTCCTGTTTGTAGTTGATGACATCACAATAGGAAATTACCCAGCAAACACTGGGCCAAAACTCAAAATGTTTTTAATTTGAAACATTTAAAATTTAAAACTGTATGAGAGCGACTTAATTTTGTCGACTTCATGTTTAGAGTCAAAAAAAGTTGTTTCTTCGTGTAAATTATGCGTAAACTTTGACTGGAATGAGTGTCCCTGTGATGTCACTTCCTGTCATTTTCTACAGATTTTTCAACGATTTCTCCACAAATACCTGCTCGATCGGTGTCAAACTTTGATTCAATTGTACAACAGGTCGAGATACACCAAATATCGCCCCCGCGTTCTTTCTCTGCAGAGCTTTCGTCCGGTCGCCATGTTGGTGGAGCGGTCCCAGGACTTCGGCCGCTCCTGGAAAGTGTTCCGGTACTTTTCCGAGGACTGCTCGCTCCATTTCCCCCGGGTTTCCAAGCAGACGCCGGACAGCATCGACGATGTGGTCTGCGACGGCCGATACTCCGGGTCCGAGCCGTCCACTGAAGGGGAGGTCAGCTTCTACGCTTTGTTCTTATTTACCACGGACGATGCAACGGGCATTTTAAGACCACTACTTTTTAAAAAATCTATCTAAAGGTCAAATATTATGCATAATTTGTGTTGTTATTCGCCTTTAAACACGCTCTTAAATACATTTAGTTTTAGAACCACAGTTTTTATTTACAACAAACAACAATACATTTGGACCGCTGCCGTTACCCACGCGACTTACTGTGTTTTGGCGCCGTCTACCGGCCGCAGAGGGCATTACACGCAGTTCGACATTTCCTGCGCGTTTCAAGCTGGCCTCTCACTTCCGGGTCTCTGCACGCAGTTGCACCGATCGCGATTAGACGGGAGGAATGCACAAGTCTGGAGGTGAGTTACGGAGTTACGAAACGGGCAGGGGGGATTCTCGGGGCCACGTCGCAGATGGAGAAAACGTCAGCGATCGAGAAGTGGATTTGAAGCTCGGAGGGGAGAGGACCTTCCAAACAGGATTCATCAAACCTGTGGGAATGAAGCTAAATGCTCCTCCAGGGAACAGGGTTTAAAGCTCACTTTTTTTCCCCCCAATGACCCCCATTTAAAACTGACAATTCTTTTTTAAAAACTGAAGGTAAATTCACTAAAAATGAGTTTTAGGGACTTGTAATACAGTTAAAAAGTCCAGGTGGAATCCATATAAATCCTGTACATTTTATTTATAAAAAAGTGACCCTCTGACGCGTTGCCCCCAACTCTGGTAACGTGCCCCTTTTACCATGAGCTGTTGCGGAGCTGTTTTTAGGTCTTGACTTGTTCACATTTTTTTCCCGTTTAAACTCACAATGAACATGTGCTTTTGTGCAGGTGGTGCTGAAGGCCCTGGACCCCATATTCGAGATCGAAGACCCTTACGCGCCTCATATACAAGGTGAGTCCGCCCCCAGAGAACCCGGGCCCGTCGCTGTGTCGGGAACGTTGTACAAAACTGTTTGTTCCGAGGGTCAAATCTGGTCAGGAAAAGGTCCTTTAAGTATGAAAGTGTTGGTGTTTTGAAGTGCAGTCAGAACAGTAGAAGTGACGGTCGATAAATGTAATCGTTTGCGTGATTTCGGGCGCTGTATGTGTTAACATTTCTCCAAAATAACGGCGTTGACAAGCTTAACATCATTTAAATGTCATCCGAACACTTACATTTGTAGATTTAAATGTTTTTCTTTACTCTTTTACTCTTTACTCTTTAAAAACACACCGTATATCTGATGTATTTGTGGTTCTAATAATATATATATATACAGTATGTTATTATTATGAGAAATGGAAAAGTACTCCAATTACAGCAGATAAATCTAGTTTTTCTGGAGTACGAAGGTATTCTGTGTACAACTGTTACTTTTAATCAACTACTACTACTCTGTTTGGATTACTACTACTTACACTACCAGCGTTTCTTGTGATATTACTTTATACACTTCGGTTCTTTTTGCCGTTGTGCTGTTTCCTCCCCCAGAGCTGATCACGATGACGAACCTGCGGATCAACTTCACGCGCCTGTTCACGCTCGGGGACACCCTTTTGGGCCGAAAGCGCCGAGACCCCCAGGAGAAGTACTACTACGCTCTGTACGAGATGGTGGTGAGGGGCAGCTGCTTCTGCAACGGACACGCGGCCCGGTGCGCGCCGGCGGGGGGCAGAGGGGACGTCTTCACCGAGCCGGGGATGGTACGCGGACGAAACACGCCGTGAGGGGAAAAAGCACGCGGGCTGATCCGAACCTGATATTTATGTTCTGGTTCTAATACGGGGGTGACCAGGCGTCCCCCTTGTACCCGGGACAGTCCCAGTTTCAAACCCTGTGTCCCATGTCCCAGCAGATGTGTCCGAAAACCATTGATTTGTCCCAGTAGTGTAGTAACAAGTCTGGTTTTTGCCCACTTTGAGATACCTGCCAAGCAGTAAAACGGGGGAATTATTGTCCGTGTTCGCTTTAGCCGAAAAGAGACAATCCTGGCGTTTTGGGAATAATTCCAAGGAACACGAAAGAGGTTGCACTACAGTTCATAGAAGTAACTTCAGATCATATGTAGCCCAGCTGAGCAGGAAAGACCATGTGATGCGATCCATTACCATTACAGCACGCTTTTGTACAGTTTTATTATTATCTCCCATCCCAACACGGATTTGTCCCAGATTTTTAATGTGCTAATCTGGTGATCTCATTCTAATAAGATGTGAGTCAGTCAAACCATGTAGCCATTTTTGGACTGATTGACTGCCAAGGATACCATGTGGCTGAAAGAGAAAGATAAACAAAACAACATGGATTTAGATGTATTTTCGACACAAGCGCTGGGTTTTCCGGGTTTGCAACAGTTCATGATCAATTTTGTATCTGTTTTTTGTGGTTCAGGTCCACGGTCAGTGCGTTTGTCAGCACCAACACGGCGACGGTTCAACTGTGAGCGGTGCCAGGACTTTCACCACGACTCCCCTGGAGGCCGGGAGGGAGACAACGCCAAACGTTTGCCGAAGTACAAACCGCCATTTCCGCTTCCATTGAATGATGCTATTATTAATCTAAATTGCGTGTCTTATCACGTGTGTGTCGTGTGCGTGTGTGTGTGCGTGTGTGTGTGTGTTGCGTGTGTGTGTGTGTGTGTGCGTTTGTGCGTGTGTGTGTGCGTGTGTGTGTGTTGTGTGCATGCGTGGTGTGTGTGTGTGTGCGTGTGTGTGCGTGTGTGTGCGTTTGTGTGCGTGTGGGTGTTGTGTGTCGTGCGTGCGGTGTGTGTGCTTGTGTGTGTGTGTGTGTGTGTGTGCGTGCGTGTGTGTGTGTGCTTGTGTGTGGCGTGGTGTGTGTGCTTGTGTGTGGTGTGCGTGCGTGTGTGGTGGTGTGTGTGTGTGTCGTGCGGTGCGTGTGTGTGTGTGCTTGTGTGTGTGTGTGTGTGTGTGTGTGTGTGTGTGTGCGTGCGTGCGTGTGTGTGCTTGTGTGCGTGGTGGTGCGTGTGTGGTGTGTGTGTGTGTGCTGATGTTCTTAGGGTGCACCTGTCACGGGCACTCGGACTCCTGCCACTTCGACGCCGCCGTTCGAAGCGTCCGGAGGAGCGAGCGGCGGCGTGTGGGACAACTGCAAGGAACGGCCGTGAGGGGCCCAGTGCGAAGTCGCTGCGAACCTCTCACCTTTCAGGACCCGCAAAGAGCCCTCGACGACCCGACGGCTGCATACGTACGACACAGACATATTACACGTCCCGAGATAAAAATAACAAAAAACACCAATTGTAGCCTTCATTAGCATTGGACTGGCTTGTTTTCTGCCAAGGTCTTTAAGGCTGTTGTAGACTGAAGGGTGATTGTTTCTTAAGAGACCTCCATTCCTATGAAAAGGGTCTTCTTTCTTAACAAAAATGTCCTCCTTTACTCTTTAAAACCATCCCTTCTCGCCGTTTAATCTTGTTTTACGCTCGCCGTCTTCAAACATGTGATCCGCGGCTTCGAGATGAACGGAAACGGTCGAGCGTGAAACCGAATTCGAGCGCCTTCTGCGACGATACAGTCTTTCGTGTAACGGTTAGTTGTTGTTGTTTTTTTTGTCAATGTGCTGTCTCATTGCCGCCATCGTCGCCGCGAGGAATCGAGCGCAGTCTCCCCCGTTCTCCGTCTGTGTGTAGCGTGTTTCCAAGCGATTGAACATGGAAGATGAAGCGTGTTTTATTTATTTCTAAAGTGGTGTCCAGGCGACTGCGTTTGAGATCATATTTCTGAGGACTGACTGTGGACCATGCAACAAAAACCCAAACTGACTTGACCGTTACGTGTGTTTGGATTGTTTTGATACACATCTGCGAATAGTTTTATCTTGTATCCCTCCGTAGCATTGCACTGGCTTGTTTTCTGCCATGGTCTTATAAGGCGGTTGTAGACTGAAGGGTGATTGTTTCTTAAGACTTCCATTCCTATGAAAAGGGTCTTCTTTTTGAACAAAAAAATGCCTCCTTTGCTCTTTAAAGGAGCATTTAAAGAGTAAAGGAGGCCGCTTCATCTTGTTTTACGCTCGTCGTCTTCAAACTGTGGAGTGGTCTGTGGAGTGGTCTGCGGAGTGGTCTGTGGAGTGGTCTGTGGCTTCGTCTGTGGCTTCGAGATGAACGTTAACGGTCGAGAGTAAAACCGAAACTCGACTGGAAAGACCCAAGCGGATCACTGACCATTTGAAACGACGACTGAATCTCGATCTCCGTTAAACTTTGACGAGCACGACCCCCGGACAATGCATCGAAAACCCCCAAAACTGACCGCTCCTCTCTGCCCCCTCCCCGTAGCGTGCGACTGCTCGCCCCTGGGCTCGGAGTCGGAGGGTCTGTGCGACGCCCGGACGGGACAGTGTCTGTGCAAGGCCAACGTGGAGGGACAGCGCTGCGACCGCTGCAGAGCCGGACACTTCGGACTGAGACGGGAGACCTACGGGGCTGCCAACGTGAGGGGGGGGGGCACACGGGACAAAGAGGAAAAGACGAACATACACCTGAATGACAAAATGAATGCAATCTGTCAGAAATTCATTTTATCATTTGTGTGTTGATACAAAATGAGAAGAAACGACAACAGTTACACACAGGAACACACATCATCACAACATAACAATAAAAGAGAAATAGATGTATATTGAAGTTCATTTTGTTTACACACATGTGGCAACATTTTTGACCCTCAATACAACTGAGCTGTAAGAAAATGTTATGTGGCGAAAAGAGGGGGTCCTAAATTCAATTTAAATTCAGTTATCAACTACAAATTACGTAAATCGAACGAGATTTGAGACATTTAACTAAATAAACGCTAAATAAATAAGGTTATTAAGCTTATTCAAAGAATCTTTGATAAGTAAAATATTCTTTACAGATGGCAGATCATTTTACTTATTTCAAGGACATTTTAACCTAAAACAAGTGTATTTTTCTTACTTTAAGATGTAATTTTTCAGTGCAAGTATTCCTGCAGTAATTGTAGAATAGGTGAACTTTTTTTAAAAATCCATATCTTGAAGCGTTAAAAGTTCAAAAAGTGATACTATAAGTAGTATTTATTTTTAATTTCAGTATATTATGGACTTTCTTAAAATAAGATTTGCCAAAAGAACTGAAGTGTTTTTTGGTTCTTATTTCAAGTTGTAATTGCATTTTTTTTTTCTCATTATCGTTTGTCTTTTTTTATACTTATTCCAACCTCACTTTAAGACTGTCAAAATCTACTCAAAACGAGAGAACTACTACTTATTTCACGCGCTTATTACTTTAGATGTGAAGTATTTGAAAATGTTAGAGAAAATGTCACGATAAAGACATCTTGAAACCCTGAGGCAAAAATAAAGGTCATTTTAATAAAACAAACAACACACAAGAAGCTAAATTTAAATATATGTAGTCAATTAAACAAATATAAAACATATAAACTTATGTAACACATATAAAACGTTAAAGCCAAACACAAATTAAATAGCTAATATAGTTTGCCTAAAAACATACAAACAATACAAAACAATAATTAACTAAATTCACATAAAAAAAAACATAATAGAACAGTAAATTAATTACTTAAGATATAGTTGTGCACATAATATAAAAAAAAAAAGATAATAAACAGCTAATATTAAAACTTAATATAGTTATGCATAATAAAAAAAAAAGTATAATAAAAGTAAATAAATACTTAATAAGTTAGTGCACAAAAAAAACATAAAAGTATTAATGACAAATATGTCAGACAAAATGAATAATAAAAGCTAAATTAAATACTTAAATATGAGTTGTGCACATAATATAAAAAAAAGTCTATAAATAACAGGTTATTAATTAACATACTTAAATATATTTAGGTGCACAATATAAATAAAAGTATTAATAAACATCTAAATACAATATTAAATATAGGTTCAGGTGACATATAAAAAATTAAAAAGCTATAATAACAGTCTAATTAAATACTTAATTAGTTAGTGCACATAATAAAAAATCAAAGCAAGATAAACAGCTAAATTAATACTTAAATATAGTAGTGCAAATAAAATAAAAGTATAAATAAACAGTTAAATTGAATTTACTGATTAGTAGTGCACATAATAAAAAATAAAAAGCATAATAAACAGTTAAATTACATACTTAAATATAGTTAGTGCACATAATAAAAAATAAAAAGCATAATAAACAGCTAAATTAAATACTTAAATATAATTAGTGCCCATAATTGGGGGGAAAAAACATTTTAAAAACCCATAATGAACAGCAGAATTAAATAGTTTAATATAGTTTGTGCCTTTAATTATTCATAGACGTTCCTTATTTTATCCTTTTCAGCTTAAACCTATCGTACTTAAAAAAATTCAAAAAAGTACCCTACTATTTATAAAGAAAACAACGCACTCAGGATAAATATTGAGCCCCAAAACTGACGGTTAAATAAAACCAATACTGAACGGTTGTAGTTATTGTGAACACGTTAAACCTCCTGGTCCCTGTCTTTGTCCACTCTGACATCTCCCCACATGGTCTGTAGTCATAGTAACGCCTGTTTGTGTGGCAGAGTGCAGTTGTCATCCTCTGGGCAGTGCTGGTCCCTGTGACGTCCAAAGTGGGGGCTGTCAGTGTGACGCGTTGGCTGTGGGAGTGGCCTGTGATCGCTGTGTGGTGAGTTCAAGGCTTTTCTGACCTCTAGTGGCTGAGGATGTGAACTTCAGAAAGGATGTGTTGTATTTGGATGTATTTAACTGGAGTCAAGTTAAGTCCTGGTTAAGTCTTTTTAGAACATTTTCATTTCCTGTAATTAATGTGATTTTAATAAAACCGCTGACATGAACATAAATGTTTCCAGCCGGGGCACTTTGGTTTGTCGAATGGTCTGAGATGTTCTGCCTGCGACTGTGACATCGGGGGAGCAGTCAGCACCACGTACGTAAAACTATTGACATCGTTTTTCAATCAGGATGTCCAGAGCTGGGAATGATTTAACATTTACTCAACTGTAAACTGAAGATGTTGGATTACTGTTTCTGTCTGAACAGACTTCAGGGCCCATATTATATTAAATAGATTTTTTTTTTACCCAAAGACTTCTTTGGACAGGAATGCCCCCAGGGGTGGGCAATTATTTTCTCCTGAGAGCCAGATTTGAATCCAGTCACATGACAAAGGGTCAGAATCATTATCATCACCATTATCAGCACTTTTCTGTTAAATATATTGAATCTATTATTTCATATAATTGTATTAATGTCATGTACAGTCTTTACAGTCTTTAATAAAGACACAAGTGCAGACACATGTTCCATAACTAAGACGATTAAAAAATAGAAATATATAGACTTGTTATCATGTCGCAGGGTGGATTAAAACAGGCCCTGGGCCACATCCGGCCCCTGGGCCACAAATGCCCAGGTCTACTGTAGCCTGTAGCATGAAACGGGGAGAGAGAGGATAGAGACATTTGGCAAACAGTCCTGAAGATGAAGCCAACACAGTGCGATCACAGACAGTGCATCAGCTTAAACCAGTGAACGCTGTTGAACGGTTTGTTTTAGTGCTGAATCCTGATCACAATCATGTTCTGTTTATTCACATGTTTCATACTTCAAGCAGCTCCTCTGTGTTTTTAAACTCCAGATAGCTTCACAAAGTGCTCAGATTTCCTCCGTTGTTTTTGGGCGTTTTCTTAAAGTTGATGATTAATAAACCATCATACTCTAATGCTAATGGCACTGAAGCAGATCCTTGTGACCGTCTCTCCTCAGATGTGACGGCGACAGCGGGCAGTGCCAGTGTCTCCCGAACATGAACGGCCGCCGCTGCTCCGACCCGCGACCCGGCTACTTCCTGCCGCAGCTCGACTACTTCCTGTACGAGGCCGAGCTCGCCGCTCCTCTGGAAACGAGACCTCTTCCTCCGCCCTCCCCGGTCCCTCCGCCCTCCCCGGTCCCTCGGCCTTCCCCGGTCCCTCCGTCGCCAATCGTGCGTACAATAAAGTTCTCTTTCCACGCAGAGTTCAAACGCACAGACGCGGCCAAAGGGTTAAAGAATGTATTTGAAGAGCACAAACTGAACGCTAAATAAGTCGGTACTTTAGACTTCAGACACTTGTAGAATAAGGATCATTCAATTCAACAATTTTGCTGACATCAATATTTATTTGACATTGCCAACGTAACAGATGTCTCCGGGATGGGCACATCGCTTTTAGATTGATTAATAAGGCATCAGTAATGTCTTCTTCTCGGACTGCTTCTTTGTACACCTTTCACTGACCCCGCTGTCCCGTTCGCAGCAAAACCCCATCATCCTCCCGAAGTGCGAGCAGTATTACAGAGAGCAGGGCTACGACGTCAAGGTCTCCAATGGACGAGTGGTGCTGGTGCGAAGGACGAGACGGAATGCCCGCCGCAGAAGACAGGTCTAACTTTATACGCTCTGAACATTCTCTTTGGATATTAAACACACACAAAAAAGCGGTTCACCAGTTCACGAGTTCCAGTTTCCGTTGTACAGTTGCCATTTTGAGCACTTTTGACCTTTCAGACGATCGTTATTTTGAGCTGAATTGTTCGACACTGTGGCAAAAGTGCTTATTTTTCACCGTTCTGAAGCATTCGATTGTGTCCTGATCCGTACACACATAAAGTTTCAGACAAACTACATTTCTGATTGATTAGTTTGGAAAGTTGAGCAGCTAATGCATCTTTCCGTTTGCGTTTCTGTGTCTGGCGAAGCTCGATTGTCGTCGTCCTTGTCTTCGCAGTACGGTGCCATTCCACTGGAGCCCGGAGACGCCCTTCAGATCATCCCGCGAGAGAGGGCGTCCGGTCGGCCCGTCACCTGGACCGGGCTGGGCCTGGTCCGGGTTCTGACCGGGGCCGGACTCCGGTTCACCGTGGACAACCTGCCGCTCTCCATGGACTATCAGCTGGTGATCCGCTACGAGCCCGAGGTGCGAGAACGACATCCTCAAGCGCTCACTTTTACAAAGGTCACGCGCTTTATCCATAGCTTAAAGATGGGACAGTATGTTTTTAGCCAACACTCATGTTTCACGTGTTGTTGTGGCGGATAACAGATATTTAACCACGCCAATATTATAATCTTTAGCCTCTTTAAATGTTATGTCATCAGCATGTTCGCAATTTAGGAATCGAGGACACTCTTCAACGATATTACGTATTTATATAAGAAAAAATAAGCAACAATTTATTTTTTCAGTTTGGTTGCTTTGTTAATACTAAGAATTGGAGATTTTTATTTTTTTTTAAATTTGTCTCAAAATTGTATTTGAGCTTCATATGAGAATAATTTGTGTTAAAGGATTTAGATTCAACATTTTTGTAGGTATTTGTGCGGTAAAATATAAAAACCAGGATTTGTATTAATCTGGTCTATAGAATGATTAGTTTCAAGTTCCAATGCAATTCAGTTTGTTTAAAAAGATGCTTTTGATGTTTAGAAGACAAAGTGTAAATAACATTCACTGAGACATGGGGGCAGTTTAGGAGAATACTGGTGCTAAATATTAAAAACAATTTCAAAATCTGATTCATGGAGAAGGAAAAATCAAACAAACAATATCACTGACACTGATATTTAAAACAAATATATTTATTAATTCATTTTCATTTTACAAAACAATATTTATAACATGAACAATATGAACATTCTTTACAAAGTTCAGACATAAATTCTGTTAGCAGCAGATGAATCATCATAATTTAAAATAACTAAGATGAATTAAAAAAAAGGAAATAATAATAAAATTAATAATAATAATGATAACCAATAATAATAATAATAATGATAATAATAATAATAATAATAATAATAATAATAATAATAATAATAATAATAATAATAATAATAATAATAATAATAATAATGGTAAAGAAAAAAGGAAAAAAAACAAGACTAAATTGAAAGTGTGCCAAGTAAAAAAGTTAGTTTGAGTTCACAAATCAACACATCTATTTAATTTCATCATTTACCATTTTGGAGGGTCCTGAAAATCCTTATGTGCCAAAAAAGAAAGCAAAACAGTCAAAATTGCCAAAGTTATAGAACCTGGACAGTGGCACAGACAATCTTTGCCACATTTTTTATTTATCACCTCTTTTTATTTTTACTAAAAGGTCTGATTTGGTAAATGTTTCAGTAAAAGAGGGTGCCACAACTCAAAAAAGACCATTTCTAATCCATGTCATTTTTAGTCTCTTTAGTCCCTACTGTGTTTATTGTTGTACTTATACTTATATGTCATAGTCACTGGCTCCGTTCACGTCTCAATGTGTCATATTTTCCCTTCAGTCTCCCTCTGATTGGTCGGCCTCTCTGAGCATCACGACTTTATCTCCTGGAGACCAAAAGTGCCCCAGTGACGCAATAAGAAGTGGAAGCATGACTTTGACAGGAAACTCCAGGTATCGACAGTCATCTAGAGAGATCTGTTGAGCTACGTAGGCCAGAAATATACTAAAAATGTGCAGAACATCACCAAAATGCATGTATTTAACCATTTATTCCATCAATGCTGTATTTTAAAATGATAACAAATGTTGCAAAAAGGCCTCATTACCAAAAAGGTGTCAAGAGCTAGATTTAAGTACAATCGTTTTATTCTCGTCATGAGGGGAATAATTCCACCCCTGTCATCCCCAACACTTCAGCCAGCCCCCGCCTCCCTCTCAATTCAGAGACAGGATGTAAACAGGTCAAGTGTCTCCCCCTCCACCCTGAGCTGACTCCCATCTTCACAGACATTTTTAACACCTCCCTGGGGTCATGCCACGTCCCCGCCTGCTTCCAGTCGTCCATCATCATTCCTGTCCCCAAGAAGCCCCGGATCACTGGACCTAATGACGGCGATCATTGAGTCCATCCTCACCTCCTCCGTCACCGTGTGGTACGCTGGAGCCACAGCCAGGGACAAACAGAGACTACAGCGCCCTCTGCTGAGAAGGTGATCGGCTGCAGGCTTCCATCTCTGCAGGACCTGTACGTCTCCAGGGCTCTGGGACGAGCAGGTCGGATCACAGCTGACCCTTCTGGACATGGACTATTTTAGCCACTCCCCTCAGGCAGGAGGCCACTCCCCTCAGGCAGGAGGCCACTCCCCTCAGGCAGGAGGCTACGGTCCATCCAGACCAGACCATCCCGCCACAAGAACAGTTTATTTCCCTCTGCCGTTGGACTCATGAACACGTCATACCACCTTAATAACACCGTAATAACACCGTCACTGTAATATTCATGTACATACCTCCTATACACTGTTTTGCACTGCCAGTTGTACATATATTATATTCAAATTACTTTTATTCTACACGTTTTATTTTGCATGCCCTTATTTTATCGTATTTTAGCACAATCTATACTTTTTATTATTATTATTATTATTATTATTATTATTATTATTATTATTACTACAAACTGTTTTAAGTTGCACCTTAACACCGAAGCAAGTTCCTAGTTGACAATAAAGCTGATTCAGATTCAGAATGTGCTTTCACTTCCCAGAGGCTCCGTGCTGGACTCGGCTCTGTGTCTGAACTCTGGAGCGAGATACTTCATCGACGTGACTTTGAACAAACATCCTCAGTCCGACCCAGACGCCAGCGCTCACATCCTCATCGACTCTGTACGTGAAGCACACACCTGAGCTTAGTTTAGGAGACGTCACACACCTGAGCTTAGTTTAGGAGACGTCACACACCTGAGCTTAGTTTAGGAGACGTCACACACTGAGCTTAGTTTAGGAGACATCACACCTGAGCACACACCTGAGCTTAGTTTAGGAGACGTCACACACCTGAGCTTTAGTTTAGGAGACATCACACATCTGAGCTTAGTTTAGGAGACATCACACACCTGAGCTTAGTTTAGGAGACGTAGTTTAGGAGACACACACCTGAGCTTAGTTTAGGAGACGTCACACACCTGACACACCTGAGCTTAGAGGAGACTCACACACCTAGTTAGTTTAGGAGACATCACACACCTGAGCTTAGTTAGGAGACGTACACACCTGGCTTAGTTTTAGGGAGACATCACACACCTGAGCTTAGTTTAGGAGACTCACACACCTAGTTTAGGAGACATCACACACCTGAGCTTAGTTAGGAGACATAGGAGAGGAGACATCACACACCTGAGCTTAGTTTAGGAGACGTCACACACCTCACACATGAGCTTAGAGCTTAGTTTAGGAGACATCACACATCTGAGCTTAGTTTAGGACATCACACACCTGACATCACACACCTGAGCTTAGTTTAGGAGACATCACACACTGAGCTTAGTTTAGAGACATCACACTGAGCTTACTTGAGTTTAGGAGACATCACACACCTGAGCTTAGTTAGGAGACATCACACACCTGAGCTTAGTTTAGGAGACATCACACATCTGAGCTTAGAGTTAGTTTAGGAGACTCACACACCTGAGCTTAGTTTAGGAGACATCACACACTCTGAGCTTTAGTTTAGGAGACGTCACACACCTGAGGTTAGTTTAGAGACATCACACACCTGAGCTTAGTTTAGGAGACTCACACACCTGAGCTTAGTTTAGGAGATCACCACCACCTGAGCTTAGTTTAGGAGACATCACACACCTGAGCTTAGTTAGTTTAGGAGAGACATCACACACCTGAGCTTAGTTTAGGAGACATCACACACCTGAGCTTAGTTTAGGAGACATCACACACAGCTTAGAGCTTAGTTTAGGAGACATCACACACCTGAGCTTAGTTTAGGAGACGTCACACACCTGAGCTTAGTTTAGGAGACATCACACACCTGAGCTTAGTTTAGGAGACATCACACACCTGAGCTTAGTTTAGGAGACGTCACACACCTGAGCTTAGTTTAGGAGACGTCACACACTGAGCTTAGTTTAGGAGAGTTTAGGAGACATCACACACCCTTAGAGCTTTAGTTTAGGAGACACACCCTGAGCTTAGTTTAGGAGACGTCACACACCTGAGCTTAGTTTAGGAGACATCACACACCTGAGCTTAGTTTAGGAGACATCACACACCTGAGCTTAGTTTAGGAGACATCAACACCTGAGCTTAGTTTAGGAGACATCACACACCTGAGCTTAGTTTAGGAGACGTCACACACCTGAGCTTAGTTTAGGAGACGTCACACACCTGAGCTTAGTTTAGGAGACGTCACACACTTTAGTTTAGGAGACGTCACACATCCTGAGCTTAGTTTAGGAGACTCACACACCGAGCTTAGTTTAGGAGACATCACACACTGAGCTTAGTTTAGAGACATCACACACCTGAGCTTAGTTTAGGAGACACACCTGAGCTTAGTTTAGGAGACATCACACACCTGAGCTTAGTTTAGGAGACATCACACACCTGAGCTTAGTTTAGGAGACTTCACACACCTGAGCTTAGTTAGGAGACATCACACACCTGAGCTTAGTTTAGGAGACATCACACACCCTGAGCTTAGTTTAGGAGACGTCACACACCTGAGCTTAGTTTAGGAGACGTCACACACCTGAGCTTAGTTTAGGAGACATCACACACCTGAGCTTAGTTTAGGAGACTTGAGTTTAGGAGACATCACACACCTGAGCTTAGTTTAGGAGCATCACACACCCTGAGCTTAGTTTTAGGAGACATCACACACCTGATCTTAGTTTAGGAGACGTCACACACCTGAGCTTAGTTTAGGAGACATCACACACCTGAGCTTAGTTTAGGAGACATCACACACCTGATCTTAGTTTAGGAGACATCACACACCTAGAGCTTAGTTTAGGAGACATCACACACCTGAGCTTAGTTTAGGAGACATCACACACCTGAGCTTAGTTTAGAGACGTCACACACCTGAGCTTGGTTTAGGAGATGTCACACATCTGAGCTTAGTTTAGGAGACGTCACACACTTGAGCTTAGTTTAGGAGACATCACACACATCTGAGACTTAGTTTAGGAGGGACATCACACATCTGAGCTTAGTTTACAGAGCATCACACACCTGAGCTTAGTTTAGGAGACATCACACATCTGAGCTTAGTTTAGGAGACATCACACACTGAGCTTAGTTTAGGAGACATCACACACCTGAGCTTAGTTTAGGAGACGTCACACACCTGAGCTTAGTTTAGGAGACGTCACACACCTGAGCTTAGTTTAGGAGACGTCACACACCTGAGCTTAGTTTAGGAGACATCACACACCTGAGCTTAGTTTAGGAGACATCACACACTGCTGTTTTAGGAGACGTCACACACTGAGCTTAGTTTAGGAGACATCACACACCTGAGCTTAGTTTAGGAGACGAGCTCACACACCTGAGCTTAGTTTAGGAGACATCACCACACACATCTGAGCTTAGTTTAGGAGACATCACACATTGAGCTCACACACTAGTTTAGGAGACATCACACACCTGAGCTTAGTTTAGGAGACATCACACACCTGAGCTTAGTTTAGGAGACCATCACACACCCTACACGTCACACACCTGAGCTTAGTTTAGGAGACATCACACACCTGAGCTTAGCTTAGGAGACGTCACACACCTGAGCTTAGTTTAGGAGACGTCACACACCTGAGCTAGTTTAG